>CAUYPK010087864.1:0-15552 GCA_963574355.1 Loris lydekkerianus | reverse complement strand
ATCTATTTTTAGATCTCTAAGTGTTCTCCAAACATCTTTCCAAAAGGAATGTATTAATTTGCATTCCCACCAGCAGTGTAGAAGTGTTCCCTTTTCTCCACATCCACGCCAACATCTCTGGTCTTGGGATTTTGTGATATGTTTGGCCAGTTTTTATATTAGATTAATTCTGGCTTCATATAATCAAGAAGACATATTTTGTTCAACTAACTTTTCTTTTCAGAATTTGTATAAAAATAACATAATTTCTTCTTTAAGTAGCTTGTAGGAATCATTAGTTAATCCACCTCTCCATGAAGCACTCTTTGTGTAAGGTTTTTGATTAGGAAGTCAATTCCTTTAATAGATGTAGGGTTATTCAAATTTTCTTTTTCTGACTTGTTCTAAAATAATTGCATTCATGATAGGGAAAGAAGGCATACAATTGCATTGCTGTTTGACCACCAGTATTGTTTCTACCAAATTATGGTCTGTGAATAACTGCGTGCAGAACAAATTTCCAAGAACCCACAGCCAGTTGGAAGCATGGCACCACGATGGGAATGCTCATGTTGGTGTTTATCAAACCATAGAAGAATTTCAAAGAGCCACGCCACAAAGAAAATGAAAGTGAACATATTTTCCAAGGGTCATGTCCAAATAGAAAAAAAAAGGCAGTATTTATCATGATGCAAGACTTCAAAATATAGTTAATGGTAATGATTGTTAAATTCAGCCAGACTCCATGCAATTGCCCTTTATCTATCCCTGTAATATACTTTGCTGTATGTCAAATTTTCTTACTAGTTTTCTTTGGGGCAAGGGTTAGTTTTTTCTTTTCTTTTTCTTCACTCTTTTTTCTTTTTTAGTTTTCAAAAACTATTTTACTAGCATAACTTTTTATAACTCACTATGCTATGTATTTCATCTTTGCATCATTTCCAATACTGCATGTATAAATAGTGTAAAGACTTTTAGAGAGTTTTACTTCATTTACGCATTTTTGCAAATGGGACTCCATAAAAGTGCATTATAACAATATTAATTTTGTATGTAAGCACTTTGTTGGTATGTAAAAATGTGCATTATAACAATATTAATTTTGTATGTAAGCATTTTGTTGGTGTGTAAAAATGTTGAAACTTCCTCAGTAAAGGAAGAGATATCCTTTTGTACATCTGCATTTGTAAAAGATAAAATTTCTTGGTATCTTGGCTCTTTAGGGGACAAGTGCAGTGATGATGCTATGGAGACCAATTATGGTTTTTGATTGATCTTCCCAAAAGATTTGAGTTTTCTCTCATGGTATTTCAGATTTTCAGATGACTATAGTTATAAAGCTGGGTGCACATAATTACTAACCATAGTAGTATGTGTTTATACATTTTCTTTTTTTGTTGTTGTTTGCAGCTTGGGCCGGAGGCCGGGCTTGAACCCGCCTCCCCTGTATATGGGGCCAGTGTTCTACTCCTTGAGCCACAGGCACCACCCCATATACATTTTCTTTTTAATCTATTTCTTTACGAAAATGAATCTGCTCATAACTATTATACTGTGTGTCATTAGAATACCTGAGTACTTATGCTTACAAAAATACATATGTCATCATTGCCTATTTTGCTGTGTAAAGTGACCTATGAAGCATTCTATCATAACATGTTTATTTTTATATATGTATATATAAAATGTTTAATATTTTATGTCATATATATATATATATATATGATCCCCTTTTAAACATGTAAATAAATATCTCTTAAAGAAACTTTTAATTTTTTTCAGAATTATAGGGATTTTGATCTTTCAAGATTTAAACATTTGGGATTATTAGAAGTCAGGATTCTTTTAGGATGATAATCAGCCAGGGAATCTATTAGAGGTGTCAGAGGAATAGCAGAGAAGAGGAGAGTCAAGAAAATTGGGGAGGTGGAACTATGAAATGGCAAAAAGAAATGTTGGATTTACTACAATGTTCATTATATTGCTGTGGTGACATTTTAATGTCTGCACATATATATGCATATATGTCATAATATCAAATGAGTGTATTAAATATGTGCAGCTTATTGCATGTCAGTATAAGTCAATGAAGCTATAAGAAATGAAAAAAAAATTATTGATACAACACACTTATGAGATAACAAGTATTCTCTAAACTATACAATACATAGTTCTCAAAATTAAAAATATTTTCAATACAATTAAAAATTAATCAAATACATTTATAAAAAATTCAAAATTAAGAGATTTTTATCAAGAATAGTTTCACTTCCTGGCCTTTTGGTCAAATTTGACCTTTTTTTGTTTGTTTGTTTGTTTTCAGACAGAGTCTCCTTTTGTCACCCTTAGTAAAGTACAATGACATCATAGGTTACAGCAACCTTTAACTCCTGGCCTCAAGCAATCCTCTTGCCTCAGCCTCCCGAGTAGCTGGGACAATAGGCACCTGCCACAATGCCTGGCTATTTTTTAGAGATGGGGTCTCACTCTTGCTCAAGATAGTCTCAAACTCCTGAGCTCAAGCAGTCCACCCACCTCAGCCTCCCAGAGTGCTGGGATTATAGGTATGAGCCAGGCAGGCTGGCCCTCTAACTACAGAGGTACGGGCACCCAGCTCAAATTTAACTATTTATAAGTACATTTTATTAATTGCCTTAAGTTTTAATGTTTTAGTGGAAAAAGTTTTCTTAATAAACCCAAATGAGTTGCCAACTAGCATTGTTTTTCAGGTTTGAAGCCTTCATCCCTGCAGATGTTGTTGAAGTCATTTATTTTTCTTCCTGAGCAGCCCATACTTGGGGCATCCAGAATTCACATGGCATCCTTACTCTTTGGTCTGCATTGGTTTGTGAGAGCCTAATCAAACGTTCTCAGTTAAATCAAAGAAAGTATGCAGCAAATTATTTCATCTCAGTTCTCATTTTCTAAAATCATAAGTCCAACAAAGCAGGGTATTAAAAAATTTTCAGACAAAATTTCTCTTTTAATAAGAAGCAAGATCTTTTAAGATCCCCTTTCATGATCCCTAGAGTTTGCAGTAAATCTTCTCCCAAAGGATATCCTTTCTTTAATGAACTCCGTGTCATAATTTCTATACATTTATATCCTTATTACTAGTGTTTCTCAAATATCCATGACTCGCAGTGCAAATGTAACTCTACCTCATACCTCAGACCACCAGGTACAAGCTGACTCTGTGTAATCAGATTTTCAAAACTTCTTTGACTATTTATCTATAATTGCTCAACATTTACTACTATTACCGTTTACATTGAAGTGTGAAGTACAAAGAATTGAATAGTTTGGAACAAAGCTAGTACATTTGTTTCATAGAATTAACTCATTTTCTTTTTCTTTTTTGTTTGCCGTTTTTGGCTGGTGCTGGATTTGAACCCACCACCTCCGGCATATGGTGCTGACACCCTACTCCTTTGAGCCACAGGCGCCGCCCCTCATTTTCATTTTTTTTATTTTTAATGTTTTTATTACAAAGTATTATGAGGGTACAGATCGTTAGGTTATATTGTTTTCAAATCTAAGGTAAAGATCAAGACGTAGTTAAGCCCTTCACCCAGGGGACATGCTGAATACATTATGCTCTTTAGGTGAGATCCCACCAACTGCCCTCCCTCCTACCCTCCCCTCTACCTTCTCTCCCCTTTTCCTTGCTGGACTATACTTGTGTTTTTTTCTTTAATGTGAGCATGTATTTGCTTATATGTTGAAACACATTCTTCTTAGTAAAGTATCTCAAGAATTAAAAAAAAAAAAACCTATAGGGAAAAGAAGAGCAGAGAGAGGGAAGGAGAGAGGGGGAGAGGGGGTCTTGGTGTGTGCCACACCTTTTGGGGGCAAGACACAATTGTAAGAAGAACTTTACCTAACAAATGCAATCAGTGTAACCTGGTTACTTGTACCCTCAATGAATCCCTAACAATAAAAAAAAAAAAAAGAAAAAGAAAAAAATCCTATGTACTCAATACTCATACGAAACCAATATGTAAACATTTTCATATTTAAAAGTGGAACATCATTCTTTCTCCCTATTCTAACTACAAGTATTAGGAGATGATTATCTCAAAGGTCTTTAAGAAGTTTTTAAAACTGACATTTATTAATCCTATTCTGAAAATAAGAAAACCAAAGGATGGGGAAGTATAATTCCCTGAGTGGCTAAATCAGTACTAACACACGGACCAAATGTTACAGAATGCAGACTTCCAGTGTGATTTATTTGACAAACAGTTGCTTTAAAAACAACTTTAATGTAAATGTCTTTGGGAAGGTATGAACTCTCCAAATGCTGTATCTCCACCATGCTCTGTAGCTAGCCAGTCATTTTACAGGTCTCCTCTCTCTGCCTGGTTCACAAAAACATCTCAGCTTTCAACACCTAATTTGGGAAGATTTAGAAGTTTTAGATTGAAAGACAGTTAGAATTAAACGGATCTTAGAAATATCCTTCCCAACCCTCTCAGTTGACTATCAAAACACAGATAAATGATTTATTCATTACTAAACCTAAAATTAGCAGCAGACTAGCAGGGAAATCAAACTTTCTCACTCCTAATACCACTTTCCCATTACAACTCCTGTCTTTCTCACAGGAGAAGTCTAAAATTTCCTTCCCATATAATATAAACTCCAAAAGGGTAGGACCTCTTAGATCCTGTGAAATGATGTATTCCTGAAATAAAAAATAGTCAGAACAACTACATAGGTGCTCATTAATTTTTGTTAATAATGGGTAATGTTTAGCCACCAGTGGTATAAGAAGTATTAATATTAACAGACTTGGGTTACTTGCCGGATGTATATACAAATAAAACTGCATTTAATCCTTCCAAAAACAATGCAGGAGAGAAATTATTACCCCTATTTCAGACAAGGAAACTAAAGCTAGGTAGGTGACAGTATGAACCAGTTCACATAAATCTAAAATCTTATACTTTACAATGGTCCACACTTGTAACACAAAGAACTTGGTAGGGCCAACAGTAAAATTCTTGGTATCAGCATACTTATGATTTTAGACTAGCTAAAATATAACAAGAGTGCTTATAAGATGGTAGATGTGCTAAGCTTTTTATGGCTTTCATGTGATGGGTTGACTAAAATGAAGATTTTTTTATCCCCATTTTCCAGATAAGAAAATGAGGCACAAAGAATATTAAAACTTGACTGAAGGTTTATAACTAGGGAGTTTCAGGATCAGATCAATCTGAGAAATCCATGCACCTAACTACTACACTAAACCACCACATGGACTAGGATGATGGTTCACAAAATGTGGCTCCCTGACAAGCAGGAGCATCTAAGAATTTGTTAAAAATGCAAATTCTTAAGTCCCAACCAGGCCTACTGAATCAGAATCTGTGAATGTGACACCGACCATGCAGCTTAGCTTTTCATGTGATTCTGATGCTCGTTGAAGTCTGAGAACCACTGAACTAAGAAGTGACGCAATTGTTTTTAAAATGCTCTTAGACTGGGCTCAGCACCTGTAGCTCAAGTGGCTAGGGTGCCACATACACCAGAGGTGGCGGTTCAGATCCAGCCCAGGCCTACCAAACAACAATGACAACTACAACCAAAAAATAGCCGGGCATTGTGGTGGGCACCTGTAGTCCCAGCTACTTGGGAGGCTGAGGCAAGAGAATCGCTTAAGCCCAAGAGATGGAGGTTGCTGTGAGCTGTGATGCCATAGCACTCTACCCAGGGCCACAGAGACTCTATTTAAAAAGAAAAAAAAAAAAATGCTCTTAGACTCAACTTTTCATATATATATACTTTTTAGAATTTTTTCTAAGCATGTACATACTTTTTAAAATATGTATCAAGCTGTGCTATTTTGTAATTTTTCTCTAATCAATGTTGGAAATATTTTTGTTTATTAATAACATTGCTTGAAACATAACTTTCAATGGCAACTTAATACTCTATACATATAATTTGCTAGCTAAATTCCTATTTTGTGAAGAACCATGAAGAGTCTGAAGTTTTAGTCTACTTGTGAGCTAACATGTTAAACCATGACTGATTCATGAATGGTAGGTAAAAGAAGTCCCAAGATGGCTGAGTTAGAGAAAAGAGCCTTCATCACTCACAGCACAGCAGGCAATAGGATCATCTATAAATGTGCATCGGTTCCACTTACCCTTGAGTCCCAGAAAGGTATACCCAGGTCTCAGGTGACACCAGCACATGAAGAAGTTTGCATTACAGGAGAAGAACCCAGGATCCCAGGATCCCAGGATCCATGCTCCAGGGCTTTGGGTAAGCTATACTCACTATGGCTAGCTAGCAGCACAGAAGCCAGACCCCTACCTCTCAAGGAATGTGCTATGCATGGCAGTCAGTCTGTGGTCCCTGTGATATAATTAACTGCCTATATGACTAGTTACAGAAGCTATTCAGTGTATAAAACATATAAAATAAGTCTTACCATATAGAACACTTGGCAAGAACAGGGAGGATGGCCAGGGCTCATACAGTCTGCTTCTCCAATAATTGTTGGACATAAGAACATTTACATTTTTGTTCTTTTAAATAACGGTGTGTTAGTCCATTCATGGATCCATGGGCACTTGGGTTTTTTCCATGACTTAGCAAGTTTCATCTTTAAAGGGAGCTGAATGCTTTTTAAAGCATTCTTGTTAAAATCAGGAACGGACGTGGAGGTCCATGATTAATGCTATTATTTTATGTTTTACAGGAGATACTTCCTATTCTAAATAGGCAAGAGAAAGAGACAAAAATTAGAAAGGAGCCAGTAAAATTGTTAATACCTTTAGAAGATAGAATTGTGAACCTGTAAAAATACAAGAGAAAAAACTGAGTAACAGTAAAATGAGAGCTTCGTAAGATGACTGAAAAAATTTATCAGGATGCAAAAATTTATAACCTTCACATACACTGTCAGCAACTAAAAGATCAGACCCAATTGACGTGAACAAAATCAAATATTGTTTGAAAAAAATGAATTCTACAAAGTCAAAAGATAAATGACAAAATAGAAACTCTTTGCAAACTCACGGTGGGCAAAATCCCAAAAAGATCAAGGTTCCAAAGTAAACATAATAAAAAAAGCATGTCACAGACATAAAAATACAAATGGCTATGCTAATTTCCCTTTAAATTAATGACAGAAAGCTTCAAATGGGCCCCAAATGCTGTCCAGTAATTCTACTGTTTTCTTATTACTCTGCCATATTTTTCCTAGAGGACTGATTTATACGTTTTTCTCTCTAATCCAACATTCATCATCTTCCCTCCCACGCTCATTCTCCATTGGTACCACCCAAATCCAAGTCGCCCTATTTCTCACATGGACTATTCTAATAATCTCCTAACTGGTAACTATATGAGTCACTGATTCAATCATATGAGTCACTGATAAGCTGAAAAAAACTTGTACATCTTCAAGCCTATTTACAATAATTATATTTATTCAAATGTTTACAGAATATTTACTTTTTAAAAAAGAACAAATATCTAAGTAAGCACCTAGTATATACTACGTATCGTTCAATATTGGGACGTGGCCAAGAATGAAAACCAGGTTCTGGGCAGCACCTGTGGTTCAAAGGAGTAGGGCACCAGCCCCATGTGCTGGAGGTGGTGGGTTCAAACCCAGCCCTGGCCAAAAAAAACCAGGCTCTTCATTCACAAACCTTATATTCCAGTTAGGGAAGGCTAACAACCACACAAATTCATATGTCAGGTAATGAATGTCATAGAGGAAAAATGCAAAGAGGAGCAAGAACCAGCTGATGTTTTTTAAGAGAGGTCAGAGAACTTCTAAGATATGGCATTTGAGCACAGATTGAGGGAGGTTGCCATGAAAGAATCAAACTGTAGATTTAAGCATCCAAGAAAGAATGTTTTAAGTATGTTAATATTGCATGCATAGTGCTTAAAGATCTTTACAGAGTTGATAGGGTCTGACAACCTCTCCTTTATCACAGGTGGTGATAGATTCACAGCTGTGCAGAGATGAGTTAAGTGGGTGGGTGGTGGTGTATGTGCAGGCTGTGAATTCTTGTCCAGATACAGCTAGGCTAACCATTGAGTATTTATACCGTGTTTGGTTTAAAAATAAACACAAATAAACCTCCTCCCTTCATTGACCCTCTAAGTCATGACTGTTTTTACTAAAAAAAATCCTTTTAATTTTATCCCGAAAACAACATGGAGAATGGCTTTCTTTCAAAACAAGTTTTCCCTTGAAGAGAAACACATGTTCCAAGTACAAACAACATTCCAGTACCCAGAGTAAGGCTACTTAATTTCTGCAGGATGCTATCATACTTAGGCTACTGAACGTGTTTAAGTAAATACTTTTTGTCCTACAGTTCTGCGATACAGGCCCATTCACAGAAGCAAACTCATCATTTTATGCAACTGCTTAGAGAACAACAAATAGAAGATGCTTGAAACACAAATACTTCCCAGGTTACAAATAATTTCTAAGAGTAAGCAAAAGTAACGCCCCCAGTATAATTTTTAAAAATAAAATTTGAGAAGCCGATTGTAACATTTATTTCTTTAAAAAAAGACACAAGAATAAACAGGAAAATTTGGGTGGGAAGGAAGATTTATGGGTAAACCCGGCTGCTGGGTATCTAAATATAATATTATAGGAGTCAAGGGAAACTCGCCCTTTACCACAAGTTTGCTGAAAGATCAACTTACAATTAAGGCCAATTAATAAGAGAAAGTATTTATTTTCCATGTGCATGGGGAGAAATCAGAGTGATTACCCAATTTTCCAATGGAGTTTACATATTTTTATACATGCCTTTTAGAGGGGAGGGGGAAATTTAGAAGTATAGGATGATAAATGGTTGCTAGGGGGGTTGCTAGGGAGAATGGATGGATGGGGGAAATAGATTGACTTGTAGAGTAACATGAAAGACAGGTATTTATGACTTCAATGATCTGGGTCAGACCTGCTGCTACTCTTGACCTTCAGTCCTGTATTATATGGACGTAATAGCAGGAACAGAGAAAGCAATTGTTTGCCTTGGTCCTCTGGTCAGGTCAGTCCACTTAATGCAGATAGGAGGCAAAACCTCTTGTGGTGCTTCTTGACCTTGAATGGCCTTCAACTGAAAACATTCTTTATATCAGGGAGTCATATTTTGGGGTAAAATTTCTTGAGTTCCTTCAATATTGTTGGGGGCTAGGGATGTCCGTTTCTGAACCCGGTTGACCTGGTTCAATTACTTGGATGAGCTAGAAAGTTCCACGGAGGCACGGCAGAAATCAAAAGCAAAAGTGAGTAGAAACTGAAAATCAAACTGGAGTAGCACCGGTAGCATGAAGAGAGAGCAAAAGTAACCTGCACAAGTTTCAGTGTTAGTTTTATTTAAAATCAAAAAGAAAGCTTAGAGCACTTCCAAAGAGAGTTGGAAGTGGGTCCCTTTTGTGAAAGAGAAGAGGTAAGAGAGATGAGACTGCAAGGCCGTGCGGGGCTCTAAATGCCCTTTCTCTCCATTTGAAATTGGTTGCAACTCTTCACTGGCCTCTCTGTACCTCTAAGGCATTATTGACCTTTTATATTGGTCATTGATTATTGTCTCTTTGTATTGGTCATTGGTTTCTTAGGTTACATCATAACTGTCTTCTTTCCTCTTTTGCTGGCAAGAAGTGTTGAGTGGTGAATTTTCCTTACAGGCCCTCCAGACTTCCGTGGCTTTCCTGCCATCCCCCTCGAAGCCCCTTTCTTAGAGCCCCTTCTCAAATACAAAGCTCTAATGATTTAAAATATTGGATCAGATAAAGGGATAAGTAAAAAGGTAGTCGAGGAATATTCTGTTGATTATACAGTGACATCTCAAATAAGTAAAGAAAGGATGACCAACCATCAAAAATAACATTACAACAGTATTTATTTTGTAAAAAATAGGATAGATTCTAACCACAATCACATATGTATTAGAATATCTTTAACTATAACAAATAACCCCCCTAAATCTCAGTGACTCAACCTAATGCTCACTTATTTCTTGCTCATGTAAAGTCCAATAGGCGGCTAGACAGGGTTAGGAAATCTGCTGCATGCAATCCTTCAGGAACCCTGACAAATAAAAACTTCACCCTTTTCAAACTCTTAAAGGTTTCCCAGGATATCAAAATCTAGTTTTGAAACAGGGAAGAAATGTGGAACATTGCCTGGAAAATTTTGGGGGGCAGGCAAATATCACATCATCATTCTTAAACATATTCCATTGGCCAGCATTTGCCTAATTTGGAGAAGGCTGGGAAACGTGACTTAGCCAGGTGCCTAAGGAAAGGAAGAAATAGATTCAGTGAACATTTGGCCAGTTTCTAACACAGTATGTATTTCTGGTTACTAAATATTCCACCACACCTAGAACATACTCCTTCCTTGAGCAAGACAATCCAAAGCTTTTTATAGTCACTGCAACCAGCTCAAAGTCCAAGATCACTCAGTGACACCTGGTTCTTTATATCAGTTCCGGATATGGCTGCTTGAGGTCCAGGGACCCTCCTGCTAAAAACACAAGTCACAGAAATCTCTCCAGTGCCACCAGGTACAACATACCAGGGTGAACGAAGACAGAAGATTTATAATAAAAACTTCCATCTAGTAAAGGGAATATGGGAGAAAGAAGGTGCAATCTGCCATCATTATTATGTCCCTCTGGTAGGCGTTCTGAAGTCCTCTGATTCGGAAGTGAGGGAATTTCCTTGATTTCAATTTTGCTATCTGGAAGGAACTTGTTCACTGTCCTTCACAGCACTAGATCCATCTTCTTTGAGGTCCTCTTTTGTCCATTATCACCATAAGTAACATTTAAAACAAATTATGAAGAGCGTGCCTTTCCTGGGGGTCTTTATATTTTACAACCCACCTCTTCCCTGAGCAAATTTGGAAGTTCCAAAATATTTTAAATGGAAGAACATTCAAGGCCTATTGAAGTCCAATTTTGCAATTTCTTTGGCATTAAAAACAGGCAAATGACTATGGCTTTTTTTTTTTTTTTTTTTTGCCATTTTTGGCTGGGGCTGGGTTTGAACCTGCCACCTCCAGCATATGGAGCTGGTGCCCTACTCCTTTGAGCCACAGGGGCCACTCATGACTATGGTTTTTGAGAGAAGTTGTCTATTTAATTACATGCTAATAGCATCTCCCAAGGTTCTTTTCTTTTTCTATGATGATGATGATGATGATGATGATGTCAGCCATCTTGTCTCCACCCCCCTGCATACATCTTAAAGAGACTTACAATATATAGCAACTAAATTCAATGTGTGAACCATGTTTGAGCCTAATCCAAGCAATCCAAGTTTTAAAAAAAGAAAGTTATGAGACAATTGGAGAGATAATTTAACTAGATATTTGATAATTTTAAGGAGCTGTTAATTTTTAGGTGAAATAATGATATGGTGGTGCCATTAGAAATATTTTTAATATTTTAGACAAAATTATATGGCATCTTGACTTTGCTCTAAAATGACAGAATGAGCAAGAGGTTGAGAATTAGTGGGTAAAGGAGTGAAAGAAGATTGGCCATGTGCTTATAATTGCTGATAACTGCTGATGCTGAATGATGTATTCATGGAGGCTCAATAGATTATTTTCTCTAATTTTTTTTTTTTTTTTTTAAACAAAGGGTCTTGCTCTGCTGCCCAGGCTGGAGTGCTTTCAATATAGCTCATTGTAACCTCAAACTCCTGGATTTAAGTGATCCTCCTGCCTCTGCTTCTGGGAAGCTCAAACCATAAGTGCTTACCACCATGTACAGCTAATTATTGTCTTTAGACATGGGGTATCAGTATGTCGCTGAAAGTGGTCTCAAGCTCCTGGCCTCCAGCAATCCTCCCATCTCAACCTTGCAAGATGCTGGGACTACAGGCTTGAGCCACCATGTGTAGTTCTCTAACTTTTGTATGTTTGAAAATTTCCATTGGAAAATAATGAATCTTATCTCTGGAGAAAATTCAGAATATGCAGACAAAATATAAAGTAGAAAATAAAATCTCTTATTTTTCAAGGCTTCAGAGTTCACCACTACTAAACCCTTCTTGTGGTGTCTTTAACTATTTGCTCTGAAGCAAATAAATTAAAAATACACGTGAAAGAACATTTAGGATACTATTAATAGTATTATCTTTATAGTATAACAAAGCATTTTCTCATATCACCAAATTTAAAACAGAGTCTTTAAAGGATGCCCAATAATTCCACTTACTGTAAGATCAAAAATTAATAATTATTTATATTGGTTATTTCTAATGAGTAAACTGGTTTGATAACACTTCATAAATCTTTCTGTGTACAGGGAGTCCTCTGGTAACCTGTGACTGGACTTACAGCATTCAGTACTTAGGAATGGGTCCCAAAAGGCTCCACATAAAGAAAATTTATAATTTAATATCGAATGAAAAGTTAGGTAGCTGGTTTATTCCACGCAGGTAGACAAACACGGCGCACGGTGGGGGAAATGGTCCATTGGCTCAGCGTCTTCATGCGAGGGGCTAGTCTCGCAGACAGAGAAGCAGCTGATAGAAACACAAGAACAGAAAGAAGTAGAAGATCGAGAGCCAAGAAATTTTATGACAAAAAAGAATTAGCTCACGCCTTTCATCTTATGGAAACAGCATCTGCTAACCTTGAGGAGCAAGATCCCAGCCTTAAGTAGTTTATGAAGGATTCCTGGGCCGTTAGTGAAAACCTCAGCTGCTACAGGCCTTTTGATGAAAAAAAGAAAAAGCAAACAACCATACCTGCCTTTTTCAAGAAGCCAACTTCAGATTCCCTCCTCCAGCAAGAACATCAAATCTGGATTCTCCAGTGTACCTTCCATCCCGCCAGCCCCACCTCCACCATCATCTTCCTGAGGTCAGCCCACCTTCCTGCCCTCAAAGCACCTCTTCTAGTAAGACCTTGATGCAACACTGGGTGAATGTTAACCTCTAATATTCTCCTTTGAAGCTTTTCCTATGTCCTGTTTAAACTTTTTGTATGAGTTTATTTTTATGTTCTATATGTTTGAATAAAATAAATACAACAATAGTTTCTGTAACTTATTAACACAGTTCAGGGGTATTATTCTTATTACAGAATTAGCCTGTATTTTTATTACCATGTGTGAGCCATTAGAATATTGTTATTAGTATTACCTCACATGCACTGCTCATCAGGGGCCAGAGTTAAAGATGTTTTCAGGGACATATTTTCTCCGTAAACCAGGAATAGCTTGTATCTGATTATTTTCTTAAGATGGGTTCCTCAAAGTATAATTATTGCCCAAGAGGAATTATAGAATTTTTTTTAAAGAGGCAGGATCTCATTCTTTCC
The DNA here is from genome assembly GCA_963574355.1 of Loris lydekkerianus. Lineage (NCBI taxonomy): Eukaryota > Metazoa > Chordata > Mammalia > Primates > Lorisidae > Loris > Loris lydekkerianus. The sequence continues at coordinate 2,243 of CAUYPK010087864.1, read as the reverse complement.
CCCATAATGGAGTGCAGCGGCTCCCTCAGAGCTCACTGCAGCCTTGAAATCCTGGGCGTAAATGAACCTCCCACCTCAGCCTCCAAGTAGTTGGGGTTACAGGTACCAGCCACTCTCTCTAGCCTATTAAAAGTTCTTCTTTTGTTTTTGTTTTTTCAAAACAAGGTCTCAGTCTGTTGCCTGGGCTAGAGTGTGGTGACATTATCATACCTTACTGCAACCTCAGACTACAAAACTTTATTGTAGAGAGTTTTCTGTCTATGTTGCCCAGGTTGGTCTCAAACTCCTGGCCTCAAGTGATCCTCCCACCTCAGCCTCCCAAAGTGCTAGGGAGGGCATGAGCCACCACACCTAACCTTATTTAAGCTTTTTAAAACATACTGTCAAATTATTTTTAAGTAAAGTGATGATTTATACTCAAATAGTTTATTAAAGTGTTAATCTCTCATTTTTTTGACAGCATTGAAGGTCGTATGATTTAAATGATTATTTATTTACAATGTTCAGTCCTCCCATAGAATAACATGGCACCCTTCTCTATTTGTTCAACAAATATTTGGGGGGTTTTCACATGAGCCCTAAGTCAAGATTATTCCTATCTATATTAGACATGGAATCTACTTAAAAGTAAAGTTCCGATCTGATTACTATCAGTGTAGGAAATTTTTTGTATCTCGTAACCAATTAGCTTATCAGATTTATATTACTTCTAAGATTTTTAGTTGCTTTTCTTGGGTTTTCTTTAGAACCATAATTTGGGCAGTGACTTAGCTTCTTAGAGCCTCTTAGTCATCTGTAAAGTGAAGAAAATAATAACTCTTTCTTCATAGTTGTAAGAGGACAATAAAATAAGGTGTGTATGTAAAGCCCTATGTCTAAAAAGTCATAAAGATTCATTAAATATTCAATACCTCTTGCTCTATAACTGGGGTCTCTCATGAAAACTAACACACTTCCCCTTAACTGGCACCTCAAAAATTGGCCATTGTTATATGAGACTGCATTTGTAGAAATTAGGCCTCTCCCATTGCAGGGGCATTTAATTTATTATATTTAGATAAGCCTCACTGCAGTGGTAAATGTCTGATTCTGTGAATGGGAACGTGAGGTGTGAGCAATGTGGTTACTCCAATGAAATGAGCATTATTTATTGATGTCAAACAACTGAAACAATCTCAGTGAACCAGGATGGACATATTGGTTTGAAGTGAAGATCCAAAATATTCTGATGGGGCAACTACAACTCTTAGATGTTCTAGAAAGTTCACATGAGACCAGTGTTTGAGGTTAAAGCACTCCCATTGCCAGGCCATTGAGAAACCAAGCGTCCCAAAGGCCCCTGAATTGTGAAACCCTACACTTGACAGAGAGCAAAGGAGAATATGCAGGGGTTTTTCCAAGTCTATTACTCAAAAGTATTCCCTAGAGAAAATGAGAGTGGATGGGGGGAGTAAGGATTTGGAGGGCCTTGCTCCTGATGAGACTTTGCAACTCTGAAAGAATAACAGCACGTAGCTCCCTGTGCATTATAAGGCATCCGTGGTCAGTCTGGGTCTTTGGGGGAAAATCTTGACTACATGGGTTATTTTCCAGAGAGCAGGTTACCTAAGTGTTTGAAGAAGCTGCACAGTGTGTGTTTTCTAGCCCATTCCTCTGACCTCACCTGGTCACATCCCCGATCTTTAAGACAAACTGAATGAAGTTACTGATGTTCTTCTTTTCTGAGACAGACTCACTGAGTTGCCCTTGATACAGTGCTGTGGCATCAGAGCTCACAGCAACCTCGAACTCTAGAGCTCAAGTGATCCTTTTGCCTCAGTCTTTCATTTTTAGTAGAGACAGGGTCTTGCTGTTGCTCAGGTGGATCTCCAACTGCTGTGCTCAGGCAATCCACCTGCCTTGGCCTCCCAGAGTGCTGGGTGGCTCGTGAGCCACCACGCCCAGCCTGTTACTGATGTTCTTTTTTTTTTTTTTTCTCTCGTTTTTTTTGTTTGTTTGTTTTTATTGTTAAATCATAGCTGTGTACATTAGTGCATTCGCCTGTACCCTTTCTAACATGCACCGTAGATGTGGCCCCACCGATTACCCTCCACCAAAACCTCCCCCCTCCCTTCCCCTTCCTTGGCCCTTTCCCCATAGTCTTGTGGTATAGTTGGGTTATTGCCTTCATGTGAAAGCTGTAATTTAGCTTCATAGTAGGGCTGAGTACATTGGATACTTTTTCTTCCATTCCTGAGATACTT
>CAUYPK010087861.1:0-39880 GCA_963574355.1 Loris lydekkerianus | reverse complement strand
CTTTGTGATTTAGCTTGATTACCTGTTAAGCTACGGTTTTCTGCACTTTATTTAAAGTTTTAAAGTTGTTGTTGCTAGTTTACAGTTCTTCTTTAGCAATAAATATTGAAAAGCATTTAACCTACTGATTCCTCAATTATTGTAATTGTTCTGGGTATATATTTTTATTTTTGAAATTTACCAGTGGCTGCTGCATTTTCCACCTCAGCTTATACTCAAGTCACTAAGTTTCCCCAGTTTTTAGGGTGAAATTAAGGGGGTTGGCTTATACTCGGGTCAGCTTATACTCAAGTATATACGGTATTTAGAGACAGAGTCTTACTCTGTTGCCCAGGCTATCGTATCATGACCTTAGCCTAGATCACAGCAACCTCAAAGTCCTGGGTTCAAGCAATTTTCCTTCCTCAGCTTCCCAAGTATTGGGGACTACAGGCACCTACCACAACACCCAGCAAGTTTTTCAGTCTTTAGTAGAGACTAGGTCTCCCTCTTGCTCAGGCTGGTCTCAAACTCTGAACTTGAATAAGCTTCCTGTCTCAGCCTCTGAACTTGAATAAGCTTCCTGTCTCAGCCTCCCAGAGTGCTAGGTTTATAAGGCATGAGCCACTATAAACCTAGCTGCAGTTATCTTTGAGTTAGGATATTAAGACCACTTATTAACTCAAGGTAACAGCCCTGAAATATTCAGTATGATGTTTGTATAGAAAAGATATATTTCTGTGATTGTAAGTGAGATAAAAAGACATGGGTGATGACTGCAAAAGTAGTGAGGGCTTTCAAAAATATTTAATAAGTCAGTGATTGGCTTTTGGAAGTACAGCTGAATGGCCTTTGTGTCCCAACACAGGCACACTGACTCAGAATGATATTCAGAGGTGGCTCATCTTCTGCATTAGCAAATCTGCTTAATTTTCCATCTATGTTCACCGATCTTCCCAGGTCCCTGATGCTGAACTAACAAGGCCCAGGCCAAAATGTGTAGCAGCCCATATAAATTAAAAATGAGGTCATCCAGGGAGGAAGAAGATGGAAAAGGGGTGTGAGTAGGTGATGGAAAGGATAGATAGAGGACTTCCTCCCATGCTGATATTAATTATAACACCCTGTTGTCCTCAAGAAAAATGTGTTTGATGTTAAAGAGCATCTTCAACAAAGTAATCTCAAAGGATTCATTGGCAGGCAATTATATACATATTCTGAATAAATTAAAAGTCCCCAGTGGGGAAAACTATTTTCCACTTAATTCCAACCTAATAGGATTTTTCAGTTTATTTCCAAATGATAGGGCAGATCACAGACTTCTACACGTTTTGTTTTTGTAATTAAGACATTAAAATATGTTTATTCATTTAACTTAAACATAACTAGCTAGGAAAAGGCTTTAAGTATCCACTCAAATCTATTCTCTATGAGGACGCGAATTTAATATACCACAGCTGAAAACACTTCAAGTTCATCTAAGTAGGAAGTAAATGGGATTATATTATTATACGTCTTTGCAAATTGAAGTTGAGGCATATTCTTCATCCTAAACTCAGATTTCATCTTCTTGAAAGGAAGGTTTGGCTGTAATACTATTTACAAAATCTTTATTCTTCTTAAAGATATATAAATATTCCAATTAAAAAAAATACCCCTTGTGGAGTTGAAAGAAAAGTAATTGGCAGACAGGAATTCAGAGCTATGATCCAGCTCTGGCAAGGAAAAGCAAGAGTGAAGCTTAAGACATCTTAAATAACATCCTAATTCCAAGATCAATTTAGAATTTTAGAGTTCATTGATCCTAAGCCACTGTATTTTATGATCTGACAACCCTGCATGCAAAGATGTAGAAAACCAATTCTAAACTCAAATCCATTCAGGTTATTTAAACACTGTGGGCCAGGTAAAACCTGGCTCCCAACATGTATGCACAAAAGCAGATGGTATAATTTTAGTCATTTTTGCACTCTGCCTTAATTATATCATTTTAATAGATTAAAACAAACAGCAAGGAAATACAAAACCCTTTTCTACAGCTGTATTTACTACCTTACACCTTACACAGAGAAAAAATTCTTAAACAGGCAATCCCAGTCTGAGATAAGAGGTTTCCCTGCTGTGTTACACAGCACAATCAGCTGAAGGCACAGTGCCCACCTGGACTTGCATCCCTCTGTGCTCTTGCAGAAGAAAATTAAGGCAACAGAAAGGAAAAGTCAATAGCTTTCCAAGTGAAGTGTAGCTGACACAGCAATGCAGTCACTTTTTGAAATTGTGGACAGAAAAGATCTATTACTTGCAGTCAGAATCTTAGTAACACTCAATTTATATAGGTCATGGACGGTTAAGCAAAATTTTACTTTTTCATCATTAAGTCTTCAGTTTTATTTTATTTCACTCTTTCAACATGGTGGGTTCTTGGATGGTGTGTGTAGCAAGGCATAATAAACGTATGTATTCCTGTAATTTATTGCTGCATCCTAGTTTGCAATTTGGGGCATGTAACTGCATGTGCCCGATGCTTCTCACAGACTCCTCAATCAATTGATGTGTGCATTTCAGTTGGTTACTTAGGAAATCAACTTTTTGACAAACCTCACTTTGCAGTCAACCTACTATGTGTCTGCATGTACTAAAATGAGGTTTAGAGATATCTAGAATTTTTCTTACAAGTTACAGGCATCCTTGAAGTTGAAGGAGGGAAAGATATTCCTTATGACACTCTGGATTTCAGCTAGCTACAGGATATGTAAAGATATTGTGTTAAATATTTTCCTAGGGATAAAAGCTAAGAAGAAAAGCAACAAACAAAATAAAAAATAACAGATACAGGGAAGAGTAGTTGTATTAATACATGAAAAAAATTTAGAGTGTATTATTGGATATGTCTTTTTTCCTTACATCTTTTCATTGCCTTCTTTGTTATTTGAATCTCTAGCTGCTTTGAAGGTGTACTGCTTTAAAGCTTTTGTACACTTGCTAAGAGTTTCTGAGATATTTCAATTCATGTTGTAGAGTAATTATGCTAAGTCACTGGTAGTTAACTTACACAGCAAACTTGGAGAAGATAGGAAGAATTTTTAGCAGTGAGAAAAGGAGATGAACCAAAGAGAAGATCATCTTTGCTTCAGGGATAATGCTTTTAATAGAGGGAAAGTATCTAATAATCAAAATTGCTTGACAATTTTTCCTAACCTGTAATGAGAGTGAAAGAGATTAGAAAGGAAATAGGTGGAAGAACAGGAAATAAAAAGAAAGAAACAGAACCACCCTGCTCTCTCTGAATTATAGAATAATCACTGGGGTGACACTTAGGGAAAAGCCCTAGCTCACTCAAAGACTGTCTTTGGGGGAACACTTCTCAGAGAACCTGGAATGAATGGGGGGAGTAGGTGCTAATGATTGTTCACTTCTTTGTAACTTTCTTTTACTAGGGTCATTAAAAATCCAACTTGGCCCTAAATATTACACTTTAGGGAAAGTGTTCTCTAAATGTTTCCAAAATGTTATTGGGCTCCATTCCTCTTCACAGTCTTATGGTGAACATTTGGCGTGCCTTTTGCAAATTTTATAGACCTTTAAATGGGTTTTCCCAAAGGGATTTCACATATAATTCACTTCTACTTTCACAGTAGCCTCGAGAAGTAGCTGTGTCAGGCTGTTACGGGTGGTCCTCAACTTTTATATATTTGCCTTTCATTTAAGTTGAACTTGCTCATATTCCATATTGGCATTTGTACCTCACCCTTGACTGGTGGGGTTGAGCAGAGATGCGGTGGCACTGCCTGCCAGCTACTGCTGTGGAGAGTAAAGTGCCTGCCTAGCCTTTGAGGACTGAAGTGAACATTGCCATATGTGTGTCCCTTCCACCCCACACTGTACCTAGAAATGTCTGAGCCTGGGATTGCTGGCTCAGTGTGGGACTGCCGTTTCCCCTTGTCAGACTGACTGCCTCTTTCTCCTTACTGGCATCCTTGCAGTTCTTACTTTCTCGTGGGCATGGAGGCTAAACATCGGGCTTGCTGAACCTTCAGCTCCAGGTGTGGAGAGTGTGTGGCCCAGGTGTGGTCCAGGTGTCGGTCAGTGTACTCCTGAAAAAAGGGAGGTGCATGGCTTAGCTCTCTTGTACCCCTGAAACACAGGGTGGCTGGGCCAGAGCAAGCTAGGGGTTTTATATTTGGTTAGCTCTTTGGGAATGGATGTCTACTTACAAATATGTTTGTTTTTGAATACCTGTTTGACAGATTAATACACTGAGACCCAAAGAGACCACTTTCATAATAATAATACCTTGTATTTGCTTAGAGTTCTAAAACTTTTTCTTTAAACTTTAGAGGGTTGTCATATAATTTAATGTTTATTCTCACAGTATTCCTGGAAAGTAAGGCACAGAGAGCCCTGATTTCCTAACTTCCCATTTGACACGTGCTATATAAAACTGTGTTGTTACCTAAGAGTAGTCGGTGTTTCCCATGGGTAGAACACTGTAGGTTAGACACACAAGCAAAGAGTTGGTTATAGACTAATGCAAACTTGCTACTCTTAATATTAAAAATAGTCATATTAGGCCCTTTCTATAGGCTGAATCCTTTGTGTATATTATTTCACTTAATCTTCGTAACAGCTTGTAAGGCAATGCATCATCATCCTGTTTTATACTGAGAAACATCAGACAGAGAAGTTAAAACAATTATGATCCTGTGCTAATAAATTTACTGTGTGGGAGTTCTCTAAAATCAGAAATCCTATACCCTATGGAAAATAAAAGTAACAAATGGGGGCTTTAAATACCAGAAGAGCATTTCTGTTGCTACTCTCTTTTCGTTATCGTCTTAGTCCTAAGGACACATATGATAAATTGCATCGGTTTCAGTTTTAATAGTTTGTTTATATCAACAGTTTTCTTTCCCTTTAATGAGTTTAGCTTTTCTTTGGATTCCAGTTGTTAGATATCAGCACCCACACTTTTTCCTGAGATAGGCTGTGTATCTGGAGTAGAAAGAGTCTGTAATATTGGAGCAAGGAACATTCAGGAGGAAGTTGTCCTAAACAGAAAACTTAATTCTGTAACTGGTGTTGAATGTCAATGAGCAGTTAGCCCCAGGAACTAACTGATGACAGACACACACAGAACTGAGGAGGTTTTGTCCCACCATTTGCCATTTTTTTTTTTTTTTTTTTTGCCATTCTTTTTTTCCTCTTCCTTTCCACCTCCACTTATGTGTCTAACACATTTGTTTGTAGAAATTTCTGACAAAATTTTTACACTGTTTCCTATCAAAGTTACATTTAGGATGATCCTATAATTTGTCATCTGAACGGGGACTTTTTTTTTTTTTTTTGAGACAGAGCCTCAAGCTGGCACCCTGGGTAGAGGGCTGTGGTCTCACAGCTCACAGCAACCTCAAACTCCTGGGCTCATGCGATTCTCCTGCCTCTGCCTCCCAAGTAGCTGGGACTACAGGTGCCCACCACAATGCCTGGCTATTTTTTGGTTGCAGCCATCATTATTGTTTGGCAGGCTCGGGCTGGATTTGAACCCGCCAGCTCAGGTGTATGTGGCTGGCGCCTTAGCTGCTTGAGCCACAGGCGCTGAGCCTGAACAGGGACATTTTTGAAAGTGAAAGATAAAATCTGGTGCATCTTACAAGGGTACATGTGAAACTTAGTAAATGTAGAATATAAATGTCTTAACACAATAACTAAGAAAATGCTGGGAAGGCTATGTTAACCAGTGTGATGAAAATGCGTCAAATGGTCTATAAAACCAGTGTATGATGCCCCATTATCGCATTAATGTACACAGGCATGATTTAATGATAAAAAAATAAATAAATAAAAATAAAACTAATTTGGTTAAAAAAAAAAAAAAGTCTTTTTGTAAATTTGTCTCTGTGGTTTACAACTAAGAATGCTGAGCAAGGATTCTTGCTATCCTAGAAATGTCATCAGACTATTCAGCTTCCTACCACCACACACAGGTGTATCTCCTTCCTCCAGACCAACATTCACCTAGCTTTGAACCCAGTCCTCTCCCACCATCTCAGGAATCTTGGAATATCAACTATTCATTTCTTTCTTATATATTTAAAACTCCCCCTTTTCAACTACCTTCTTCCTTCAATATTGGGACATAATTACATAGCGCCCAGATAAGTAAAATGATTGTGGCCTTGAACCCACATATCTGTCTAGCCATTGCTCTGTCTCAGAGTTTACCAGCCAGTGTCCCAGAGTACTGTGTGTTCCAGGAACGGGTTCTAGGAGTGCTGTGATACAATGGGCGTTGTAAATATTTATGGTAATAGAAAATCAAACCAGTTTGACAACATTCAAATCCTAACAGTTGAAATTATATTTGGATACTACTTTTATGATTCCCTCTCTAAACTCTCAAGCCAGTAATTATTATTTGTGCTCTGAATGTTTTGTGTGATGCCCAGCCCCAGAATACAAACACTGGTGTCTGTGGGATGTGCCTCCTGCACTTGATTTCCCCTGCGATTTCCAGTCCTCTGCTTTAGTCCTGCTTTATTGGTCATCCCTTTGCAGGGGTGTGTTATGTAAAATAGTAGCAAAAATATCATTTACACTTGATTTGATTTACCCACACTTTCGTAATTTTTTCTGTAAGCATAGAGAACGTGTTTGATTATTACCTTGCTTTTATCATAATAGAAGAAAAACTGGGGTAGCTCTCAAGGGTGGTACCTGCTGAGCCTTGTGGGGGAGAGGCCTTTGCAGTGGGGAAGCAGGCTCATGCGAGGGAGTGTTAGCTGTTACTGGAAAGACCCAGCACACCTACACGCTTTGAAGGTTCAGGGTAGTCTTCAGAGCCACAGTCGTCTGTAGCATTCACCTGGATGTTTCCATCCCATTTTCCCAGGTCCTAGGATGAACCAACTGGAGCTCTGACCTGCCTTGCTAACCCTCAAGTGTTTTTGGAGCTCAGAAACCTAACTAAAATTCTGAACTTGCTCTTCACTGTGGCCATTCTGTCTGTCTGTCTGTTTGTTTGTTTGTTTGTTTGTTTTAAATTTCATATTAATACGAGGGTATAAGTGATTAGGTTACATTGTTTGCTTTTCTAAAGTGAAATTCAAGTTGTAGGTGAATCAGCCGGGGGTGTGCTGTAGACCCTTACAGTGTGCATGTTAGGGGAGAACTTATCCACTACCCACTCCTTCCCCTCCCCCCCCCCCCAACTTGAATCTACTTGGGTTTTTCTCTTGTGTGGGCTTGTACTTGTTTATCTATTGGGTTTCATATTAGTATTGAGTACATTGGATACTTGCTTTTCCACTCTCATGATGCTTTACTAAGAAGAACGTGCTTCAACTCCATCCAGGTAAATACAAAGATGTAAAGTTTCAATCGTTTTTTTATGGCTGAATACATGTGCCACAGTTCATTAATCCAGTCATGTGTTGATGGGCACTTGAGTTGATTCCACATCCTGGTGATTGTGAATTGAGCTGTAATAAACATTCCAGTGCAAATGTCCTTAAGGTAAAATGATTTTTTTTCTTCTGGTTAGATAGCTGCCTAGTAATGGGATTGCGGGATCAAATGGAAGGTCTACTTTTAGTTCTTCGAGAATTCTCCATACTTCTTTCCATAGAGGCTGTGTTGGTTTGCAATCCCATCAGCAGTGCAAATGTGTTTCCTTCTCAATACATCCATGCCAGCATCTGCAGCTTTGGGACTTTGTGATGTAGATTATTCTCACTGGAGTTAGGTGATATCTTTTTTTTTTTTTTTTCTTTTTTAGGTCAAAACAGTTTTATTTCAGGGTTCCATTATAGATAAAATAAATATCATATAAATCTACATATGTAAAAATCCCACCCTATTTTTTAATTTAAATGACATCTTAAGGAAATAGTTAAAGATGAATAGGTAGACAGAAGATAGATGAAAAATAGGTAGATAACATTTAGTTTTGACTTAAATGACTTTTTTTCTTTCTTTTTTTTTTTTTTATTGTTGGGGATTCATTGAGGGTACAATAAGCCAGGTTACACTGATTGCAATTGTTAGGTAAAGTCCCTCTTGCAATCATGTCTTGCCCCCAAAAAGTGTGGCACACACCAAGACCCCACCCCCTCCCTCTTTCCCTCTTTCTGCTTTTCCTCCCCCCCCATAACCTTAATTGTCATTAATTGTCCTCATATCAAAATTGAGTACATAGGATTCATGCTTCTCCATTCTTGTGATGCTTAACTAAGAATAATGTGTTCCACTTCCATCCAGGTTAATAAGAAGGATGTAAAGAAGTCTCCTATAGGTGATATCTCAGTGGTTTTGATTTGCATTTCTATGATGATGAGCACCTTTTCATGTGTTTATTAGCCTTCATCTGTCTTCTTCAGAGAAGGTTCTGTTAAAGTCTCTTGCCCACTTACTTTGGGATTGTTTGCTCTTTTCTTGTTGACTAATTTGAATTCTCTGTAGATTGTAGTTATCAGACTGTGGCCATTCTTAGCTAGCAAGAGTGACACTTTGTAAACTACTAATGATGCCTGGTGCTTTTCACACTTAGATCTTAACATTTTGGTAAACACCATTGCTTTCCCATTATGCCCCTGAAGTCTTAATCCCAGTAAGCAATTCCATTGTGTTTATAGGTGCCCTTGTTCTTATACTTGAGTCTGAACTTTTGAAGCTGCCCTCTACTGAAATATTTTCTCAAGTTTACACCAGTGGAAATTTGAGCAATTGGACTGCCAACTTATTCTACGGACTATATATGTCCCATATATTACCCAGAATGGTATATTTAGAATCCTTTAAATATTAGTTTTCATACCAGCTCTGACAATTAAGTTTATAAACTCATCCTAGGAAAAGTGCTACATACCTCATTGCTGAATATCACTATGTTCACCTTAGAAGTAATTCCCTTGTACATCTGGTGACCATGGTGACATTCAGCAATGGTGTATGTAGGATGAGTTTTTCTACTATGAGTTTTCAAACTTAATTGTCAGACCTCATATAGTTAATGATATGAAAAGTATTAAAGTTCTTCCCTTTCTCCCATACGTACTATGTTCCTAAACTAGCGCTCAGACAGAGCTGTCTGTGCCTCCTGCCTCCACTTACTGAACTCTCAGCCACCTTGTTTTGAATTTCTCAATTTTAGTAGATAATACATTCACAATGTACAATAATCAGTGCATCAAAAGAGTATAGAGTGAGAATTGTTCTCCCCAACTCTTTCCTTCAGATTCACAGTCCTTCTCGGACACACCTACTGCTTCCAGGGGCTGTGTGTACTTCCAGAAAGAGGTCTGCTTGTGGATTCCTGTTCCATTCACTGTTCACCCTACCCTTTCTGTCATCCTATTCCTAGCTCCCCAGCAATACCCTGAGAGGTCAAACACACACATGGATTGGCCACTGGGTTCCGTGTTACAGCACTCTCTTTGGGGCCCTCCCTTATCTACACCCTTGCATTGATTCATTCTTTCAGCAAGTTCATCCCCCTTGATCCCCTCATTAAATACTTGAGTCCCTCGGAGCCCAGTACTATGCCTTTTTTTCTTTTCACTACATGATATCTTCATTGGCAATCTCTTCAATAAAATGCCTTCATTTCCCATATTTGCAGATGACTCCCTAATTTATACAGTACAGTCCCTTTACTTTTGCTTTCAAAAGTTTATTGCCCTATGGTACAATATGACAGTTTGAGAGAGAGATCATAGGCACATAACTTCTATTGCAGTATATTGTTATAATTGTTCTATTTTATGATTAGTTATTGTTGTTAACCTCTTATTGTGCCTCATTTATAAATTAGACTTTCTCATTGGTATGTATTACAGTATAGGAAGAAGCGTAGCACAGTATAGGTCAGGTTAGGTATTGATACGACACACACTTTCAGGCATTGGGCGGTGCCTGTGGCCCAAAGAAGTAGGGCACCGGCCCCATATACCAGAGGTGGTGGGTTCAAACCCGGCCCTGGACCGAAAAAAAGTGCATAGTTTCAGGCATTGTGGGGGTCTTGGAACAGGAGCCCTACAGATAAGGCGGGACCATTATATATCTAGCCCAGACCTCATGGCACCACAGCTATATAGCTAAATTCCTAGTCACATACCTGCATATTCTGAAGATAACGCAGGTTCAATTGCAGACCACTACAATAAGGCAAATATCATATCACAGTAAAGTGAATCACACGATTTTTTCTTGGTTTTCCAGTTAACATAAAAAATTATGTTTGCACTATACTGTAGTCTATTAGTGTGCAGTAGTACTATGCCAAAAAAAATGTATATGCCTTTAGTGAAAAATACAGTGTTGCTGAAAAATGCATCTGAGCTTTCAGCAAGTCGTTACCCTGTTGCTGGTACAGGGCCCAGCTTTGGTGTTGATGGCTGTGGACTGATCAGAGTGGTGGTAGCTGCAGGTTGACATGGCTGTGGCACATTCTTAAAAGAAGACAACAGTGAAGTTTGCCACATGGATTGATTCTTCCTTTCATGAAAGAGTCTGAAACCTGTGATGCCGTTTGATAGTATTTTATCCATGGTAGAACTTCTTTTGGAAGTGCAGTCAATCCTCCCAAATCCTGCCGCTGCTTTTTCTGTAAGTTTATGCGATATTGGAAGTCCTTTTTTATCATTGCAACAACGTTCATAACACCTTCACCAGGAATATATTCCATCTCAACAAACCACTTTCTTTGTTCATCCGTAAGAAGCAAATCTTCATTGAAGTTTCATCATGAGTTTGCAGCAATTCAACCACATCTTCAGTCTCCATTTCTAATTTTCATTCTCTTGCTATTTCTACCACATCTGCAGTTACTTTCTCCACTGAAGTCTTGAACCCCTCAAAGTCATCCATGAGTGTTACAATCAACTTCTTCTAAATGTCTGTTCATGTTGATATTTTGATCTCCTCTCATGAATTCCAAATATATATATTTTTTAGACAGGGTCTCACTCTGTTGCCCAGGCTAGAGTGCTGTGGGATCAGCTTAGCTCACAGCAATCTCAACTTCCTGGGTTCAAGTGATTCTCCTGCCCTAGCCTCCCAGATAGCTGGGACTACAGGCCCCGCCACAACACCCAGCTAGTTTTTCTATTTTCAGTAGAGGCAGGGTCTTACTCTTGCTTAGGCTGGTTTCAAACTCCTAAGCTCAAGCAATCCCCCCACCTTGGCCTCCCAGAGTGCTAGGATTACAAGTGTGAGCCATCACACACAGCCAGACTCACAGATACTCTTAATGGCATATTTTCCAAAGGTTTTCAATTTATGTTGCCCAGATCTATCAGAAGAATCACTAGCTCTGGCAGCTGTAGTCTCATAAAACGTATTCCTTAAATAATAAGACTTGAAATTTAAAAGTATTTTAATATTCGTGAGCTGAAAAATGCATGCTGTGAGAGCAGGCATGAAAACATCATTTGTCTCCTAATACATCCCCGTCAGAGCCCTTGGATAACCAGGTGCATTGTCTATGAGCAGTAATACTCAGAGAAGAATCTTCTTATTTATTTATTTTGAGGAGTAAGTCTTAATAATGGGTTTATATAATAATATTCAATAAATCACACTGTAAAAAGATGTGTTGTCATCAGCCTTTGTTGTTTCATGTATCAAGGACAGAGCAGACTCAGCATAAGGGGTCTAGGATTTTCAGAAAGGTAAATGAGCATTGGTTTCAGCTGAAAGTCATTATTTGCATTATCCCCAAGTCAGCTGTCCTTTGAGACTTTGAAGCCAGGCATTGATTTCTCCTAACTATGAAAGTCTTAGACAGCATCTTCTTCTAACAGAAGCTATCTTACCTCCCCACTGACAATCTCTAAAATTTTTCCACCTTCAACAAGAATCTCAACTCGATCTTTTGGATAACTTCCTGCCATTTCTCCATCAGCACTTGTAGCTTCACCTTATACTTTTATGTTAGAGAGACCACTTTTTCCCTTAAATCTCATGAACCAACCTCTGTTAGCTTAAAACTCTTTTTTTGTTTGTTTATTTTCTCTAAAGCTTCCTCAACTTTCTTAGGCTTCATGGAATTGAAGAGAGTTAGGGTCTCCTTCTGAGTTAGGCCTTGGCTTAAGGGAATGTTGTGGCTGGTTTGATCTTCTATCCAGACCACTCAAACTTCCTCCATATCAGCAATAAGTTTATTTCACTTTCTTATCATTTATACTCCCTTTAATTTTCTTCAAGAATTTTTTTCTTCACATTCTCAGTTTGGCTAACTGGCACAAAAAGCCTAGATTTTTGCCTGTCTTGGTTTTCAATGTGCCTTCCTCACTAAGCGCAAGCATTTCCAGGTTGTGATTTAAAGGGAGAGACTAGTCCTTTAACTTGAATGCTCAGAGGCCATTGTAGGGTTAATTGGCCTAACTGTGATGTTGTTTTGTCTCAGGGAATAGGAAGGCGTGAGGAGGAGGAGAGAGACAGGAAGGACTGTTTAGAGCAGTAAGAACACACGCATGTTTATTGATCAAATTCCCTGTCATCTACATTTAGAATGGTAACATCAAAGATCGTGGATCACAGATCACCATAACAAATATAATAACGATGAAAATGTCTGAAATGTTGCAAGATTCTCAAATAAAACAAAGAGACATGTGAGCCCATGCTATTGGAAAAATGGGGCCTGTAGACTTCATCAACACAGGTTGCCACAAACCTTCAATTTTTAAAAAACATACAATATCCGCAAATTTCAGTAATACAAAGCACAATGAAATGATGTATCTCTGTATTCTTGTGGAAATCTCAGATATCTCAAATAAATTCGACATTATTCAAATTAGAGTCACATCTCCATGACACCACCACCAACCAACATCCCACCACACATATAAACTTTTACCCACCTTACGTCTTTGATTTTCTCATAGTTACTCAACTCAGGGACTATCATTATAATCCCCTGGTTATGTAAGCTGAAAACTAGGACTTAACCTTGATACTTTCCTCACCCTTGCCACCCTTATCTAAACCATTACAAAACTTTACTGATGCTATCTCCTAAACATCTGTAGAATCCATCCTCTTCTCTCAATTTCTGCTGTCATTACTCTGGTCTCACCATAACATGCCTAAGTTATTAAATTAACTTCCTAACTGGTGTTTCTGAATCTGTTCTGGCCTACTTAAATCTACTTGTTACATTGAAAACAGAGTGTATGAGAGTTCTCCAGTGAAATACAAACAATAGGATAGAATGGGTGTCAAGGGAGGGCAGGAAGAGAGAAATTGGTATTATGTTAAGGAACTGGCTCCCATGGTAATAGTGGGGGCTGGAAAACTTGAAATCTGTACACTTGGCCAGAAAACTGGAAATTCATGTAAGAGTTGATGCTGTAGTTTTGAGTTCTAAATCTGTAGGATGGGCCAGTAGGCTAAAAACTCAGGCTGGGTTTCTGTGTTCAAGTTTTGAGCCATGTTTGCAGCTTCTTCACAAAGCTTCAGTCTTTGCTCTTAAGACCTTCCAATGAACGCTTGGGGTGCACTCATGTTATGCAGGGTAATCTGCTTTGTATAAAGTCAACTGGTGGTAAACATCAGTCATACCCACAAATACTTTCACAGCACATCTGTACTTGCGTTTGACCAATGGGGCCCATAGCCTAGTTGAGTTCTTGACACACAAAGTTAACCACCATGCAGGACGACAGCTCTAAGTCTCTGTTTACTTATAAATGTAATGAGAATAGCAATAGTATCTATCTTATGGAGCTGTTTTGCATGTAAAGGAGTTAACACATATAAAACACCCAGAACAATGCTTAGCACATAGCATGTGCTGAATAAATGCTAACTACCATAGTTATTAGTGTTAATTTTTTTTTCACTCTGTTGCCCCAGGTTAGAGTGCTGCGGCCTCAGCCTAGCTGACAACAACCCCAAACTCCTGGGCTCGAGCAGTCCTCTTGCCTCAGCCTCCTGAGTAGCTGGGACCATAAGCATGCACCACTATGCCCGGCTAGCATTAAATCATTAATCAGATCCTATCAATCACCTGCATAAATCTTTCCAGTCATCCCTCATTGCTTTTAGCCCCACCTACCAGGCTTCTGTCTTCGCAGCTGCTCACTTTCTCTCCTGGAGCCCGCTGAGCTTCCTCCACATCCAAATCTCACCATTTCT
The DNA here is from genome assembly GCA_963574355.1 of Loris lydekkerianus. Lineage (NCBI taxonomy): Eukaryota > Metazoa > Chordata > Mammalia > Primates > Lorisidae > Loris > Loris lydekkerianus. The sequence continues at coordinate 25,762 of CAUYPK010087861.1, read as the reverse complement.
CCTCTGTTTCAAGACCTACCTTTACACATAGGGTCTCCTCTGCCTTACTGTTCATTTCTCCTTTTTTGCTTTGCTGAATTAGTGCTTCTTATCCTTCAAGTCTCCTTCAATTATGAAAATCTTTCCTGACTTCTTTTATGAGGTCGCTTCTCATCTAAGCTCTCAGAAATCTGTGCGTCACTCTGTCATACTTGTCACAGTTGGCAACTGATCGGGTATGTCATTGTTTTAGGTCTGTTTCCATAACTAGACAGCACACATGAAGGAAGGGACTGTTATTATTCCCTTATCCCAGTACTCCCTGGGTTGCTAAGGATGTCTGTGATAAGCAAATAAACATTCATATGTCTCTTCAGGAGGCATTTGCCCCCACATGGCACCAACTTACAAAGAACACAGAGAACAAGAGACATCCAGCCACTGTATAAACTCATAGTAGCCACTCTACAGCTAGGAAAGTAGAAGAAAGAGACAAAGTCAAGTCCATAATTAGCAGCTGTACTCACAATGGAGCCAGCTAATAGTTTATAAGGACAGGAAAACAGTACAATAAGGCCAGATAGAGTCATGATCAATAACCTCAAATACTTTGACAATATAAAAATATTGTGTGCGCTCTCTCTCTCTCTCTCTCTCTCTCACTATATATATAGTGACATACTAGTCATATAAATATATATATATATTCTCCTAAATGAAGAATGAGCCACGAACCTCTACCTGGAGCATTTGCTCACATGCCCATGCCCTCATGGAATTTATACATGTATTATTGTGACTATTAATGTTCACACTGCCTTTTCCCCCCTTAGGATGGAGAAGGATTTATCTCTCAAAGAGAAATCCATGAATTACTTGTTTAGATAGACAAACTCTAAATTGTAGAACCAGCTATAACATTCTACCTTACTTTTATTTTTTCCATAAAACATGTTTAATTGTTAATATTCAACTCAACATCCTAGCAGGGCTTTTTTCAAACTAATACCTCTCTGGTCAGACTTGGGAATTTGCGCTTTAATTAGTTCCGCATGTGATCCTTGTGTGCACTTATGTTTTGGGAGCCGCTCCTTTGGTTCTTGATTCTGGCTGTTCTGCAGAATCACCTGGGGAATTTATACAAAATGCAGATACTTGAGCTCTACTTCAGCCGGTGAATCGCAATCTCTAGGAAGAAGACCTAAGATGTCCATTAAAAAAATTTCTTTGGCTACAACTCAATATAATTTTTTAATTTGAGGAATTATGCCATCTTTCATTTCTGGGAACTTCTCCGCTATTTTTATTTCAGACCTTGCCTCTCTTCCACTCTCTCTTCCTTTTCTCTGGAAAGCTTGTCAACTTGTATTGAAGATTTCCTTCCCTGCTCCATCATGTCTCTTAGACATTCTTCCATATCTTTCATCTCTTTATTCCTGTGGATCCTCACGATTTCCCTAATATCATCCACCAATTTATGAAGTCTCTTGTCAGGTACATCCAGTCTATGGTTTTACACATGTATTTCTCAATTGCTGTAATTTTCATTCTCACATTTTTACTTTGTCTTGATCATGACCAAGACTTTATTCTTTCTGCTTTTCATCTCTATGCCTTGCATTTCACATGATTTCCTACCTAGACAATGCTGCTTATTAACCTCAGCCTATGTGCACTGGAATAACTTCCTTCTTATATACCTATTTATATTTATAATTTATTGTCTACGTGTTTCTCTCATGAAAGCTTCCATATGAAAGGAATTATGTTTTATTTATCTTAGCTTCATTTATCCAGCATCTGGCTTAGAGCGTGGGACGCAGGACATATTCAATAAATGTTTGTTGAACTGAACTAAATTATCAAGAATCTCAGAAAGACAAGTTCTTTCTAATAAGCTATTATTCCCTCTTAAAATTTTATCCTCTTTGGAAAGTGTAACCTGGTGGGAAAAACATGCAAATCTTAGGCTAAAAAGTTTTTCAGTACATTCTGTGCTTGGAAAATTGGGATCAGTCCAATAGAAACGTTCAGTGCTTGTTAAATGCCTAGGTGGCTTTTCCAGGTTAAATATTACTCCTAGTATAATTTTCCTTATCTAATTTATAGGTTATTCCTCGTTTACTCTTTGTAGAAGATACCAATAAAAGTCCTTTTAAAAAAAGGGCAGGTGCTATTAAGTAATATAGAAATGGCTAGATACACTATTTTCTCTCCTTAAAAATATGGAAGTATGAGGAAGTTTTGAATAGAAAGAATAAACAAAAACAATACAAATGATCAAAGCCTGGCTAGTAACTATATTTCCCAGTAAGCCTTTTCAGATGATAAATAAAGTTTCTTTCTTTTCACACATTAGAATAATAGACTACTTCAAGGTCCCATAAAATTTTGCTCCCATGATGGACAAAAATTAGGTTAGCCAGCAAAGATCCCTGAGTATTTTATGCCACAAATCTGACAGGTTTTCTTTTTCTTTTATGGGGTGTATGTGTGTGTGTTAAGTATACACAGGGATTAGCAAAGGATTTAAAGCATTTGAGAAGCATCAGTTACTTTTTTTTTAACATCTTGGTGTACTTTTAAAATAAGAAAAATAAACAATAATTTTGAAGTGTAAAAAACAGATTTTCTGCGATTATTTCTCATTGTCTGTGTTCCACACCTCACTTTGAACATTTGAGGCTCAAAGCATTTAAATAGTATGTGTTAATTCATCCCTATGTAAACCCTGAGGTAGTTTTTAAAAAATTCCACTTGGCATTCAGAGAAAGTGAGGCATTTGCTTCAGATTACCTTGTTGTTGATGGAGTTAGGGAAAGGATTTAGAATTTTCCTGCTAGATTTCTTTGAAGCTTATGAAAGTCATTGAAATAACTTTGAGCAATGTAATATGTGTGAAGACAGGTATGGAAATTTTTTTTTTTTAAGCTGTTTTAACCTACAAGGAGTTTGAAGGGAGTTGTGAGTGGGAAATAAGAATCAGACAGACAAATAATAATAAGATAAAAATAAGAATCAGAACCCTTCCACAAAGGGGCTTTGCTCCAAGTCAGAGAGAGAGAAGGCTAGAACTTTGAATGACCTCATACAATTTAGTACTTTGATTATTATATGTTCATATTTACCCTAAGAAAGGAAGATGATTTATTCCACAAATTCCTTAACTGCACTGCAATATTTATAATGTTGAAAACCTACAATTTCTTTATATCAACTAATCTCTCACTAAAGCTGCAATTGGCTTTCCACAGAAAAATAGCTGCTATGTGACATGGACCAAAACTTTCCATGGACACCTCTGCCCTCTGCGACTCTCTGGACTTTTTGCTATCCCTGTTTCCCCTGTCCTCACCCTGACGCTTGTCTGAGCACCTGCATGTACACAGTCACACACATGTCCCAAGGACCCTCATACAGGTTTTATGGCTCTTGTTTATAGACCCTCCTCCCACAGACCTTTGCAGATGTGCATGTCAGAGTAAACCAGAAAGCCTAAAAAACAGATTATAGTCCCACAGGCAAATCTGATTGAGTAGGATTGAAGAGAATTTTGAGCATATGTATTTTTAAAAAGCTCCTCAGATGGATCTGATGTGCAGATGTGAAACTGTAAAAAAAGAGGGGAAGCCTTAAAATCCCTTTTTTGAAAGAGTAGATGAAGGCAGGCGGCTCCCTGCATTAGCTTTCTTGTAGAAATCATCTCCTATATATTTCTTTTCTAACAGCCAATGGATATTTATCAAAATTAACCTATTTCTTAGGCTAATGAGTGGGGTGATGTCTACCTGATGACCCTAGGACTGGCTCTGTTTGCTGGTGGGGTCTTACATTTCCAAATAAAAGACTTGTAAGCTATAGTGACAATAGTATAGGCCTTACCTTCATAAAAACAAGGGAAGCTCCAGGTCAGACATAAAAGGAAAGCTTGCTTTAGAAATCTGCAATAAAAATTGCCCTACCATAATCCTATAGTAAGATCTGAGATGGCTTCTAAACGTCTTCCCACTTTGGGATCATTGTACCTGGTCAGCAACAAAAACAAAAAGTAAATATGTGGGGGAAATAAGAATAAAATTTGTAATTAAAAGATGAAAAGTTTCCGTTCATTTGGAAAAGGCAAGTCTTATAACCATTGTACTGCCATGATCACAACTTCCAGAAATGTCTTCCACAGTGTAGACAGGAGGTGAAAGCAACATAAGCAGACATCAGTGGATGAGTGAATAAACAAAATGTCACCTGCACACATGATGGACTATTATTATTCATCCTTAAAAGGGAAGGAAATTCGGATGCATGCTACAACATGAATGCACCTGAGGACAGGATGCTAAGTGAAATAAGCCAATCATGAAAAAATAGATACTGTATGCTTCCACTGAGATGTGGTACCCAGAGTCCTCAAATTTATAGCTATAGAAAGGAAAATTGTATTTTCCAGGGGCTGAAAGGAAGAGGAAATGGTAAGTTATTGCCTAATAGTTATTAGACAGTTTTGGAAGAGGAAAGATTTATGGAAATTGGTTGCACAACAATGTGCCTATACTTAACACTTCTGAACTGTACACTTAGAAACGATTGAAATGATAAAGTTTATATATTTTTTTTACCACAATTAAAAAAAGAGGAAATGTCTTCTAGTTGAAAAGTCAAGTTCATTCGTGACTCAGAGTAAGTGGCATTGTCAGTTAAGATGAGGCACTATAGAACTGAAGTTGGAGCAAGTAGAAGTCAGTTTCGACTTTGACACATGTTATTTGAACAAAATTAGGAAGCACATTATTCATCTATTCTTTCCTGTAGACTGTCAAACAGAGTTTACTTGTTATCCATCTCCTGAGCTTCAGTTTCATACAAGCTTGGCTGATCCTGGGTTAGCCTCACTCTTATGAGGGGATCAGATTCAATCCAGGCGTCCCAAGGACGTATTTCTGGGCACCAGACATTTCCATATCTGAGTAGTCTTCTGTCAGGTCAGGGTTACTCCCACTATTGCCAAGGAATACCCAATCCAGAAGTTCAAGTCCAAATCAGAACTGATCAAATATGGTTCCTTGTAGATTTTCTGGGTCAGGACCACAATAGATATTTACCTTTGCTTAAGTTGAGAAATCCTTAACCTTTCCTTGATGAACGACTCATATGATTATCCTCAAATCTGCAATGTGAGACTTTGAGAAGTTGTGACACCACAAGTCACTAGCAAGAGATGAAGCAAGTCACTTTAAGCCAAGTCTACACGTCCCCTCCCTGTTTGTTAACCTTGCATATCTCACAGATGAGAGTGTGCTGATGGGACCAGACTTAGAGGTCTGCTAGACAAAACGCAGAGATTTGCTGAAAGATCCCTGCTTAGGAGTTCAGATTGGTATGCTATCTTTTCAGTGCTAGATTCATAATGTAGTTAGAGAAGGCACCTTGCTAAAAAATGATTAAAGAGAGAGACAGAACTTTGAGTACAGCAAAGCCAAGAAATAATCTGTATTTGATGACTTGTTTTATTGCAGGAGCATTTGTTTAGACTTGTTAAAATATGCAATCTGAAACTTACTAATATCTCCATAGTAAAAGTTCACATCACCACCACACCTTCCCCTCCCTCCCCCACTCTTTCCATGCTATTCGCAGGAGCCAAGTGCTTCTTTTATTGGATCATCCCCTTGCAGCCCCACCTCAAACATATAACCCAATTCACATACAACATCAGAGTCTGAAATTAAACCTTTGTTCTAAAGAATATTAAAAATAACCTATCAAGAAATCAAAATATTCTTCTCTCTTCACCTATAAAATTTTGGTTTCATGATATGAACAAAAAAGCTTCTCTAAATAGTGGAGAAGGAAAAGACCAAAAAATATATAAATAATGAAAAAAAAAATCACAGCTAGAATGTTGAGTATGAGAAATGAAACTTGAGTTAGGCTGCAAATACTACTTACTGTTTAGCACAGTTCTCCGGGTGCTAAACTACTTCCTCAACGTAGGGCTGACACCTTTTAGTGAAGAAGTCTGCAGGGCTGGCCAACCATTGCCATTTCTCCCATCACCTTTAAAGGTTCAAGGTGTAGGTTGCCCCAGTGATCAAGGACAGGAGGTGCAGGAGAGCTGAAGGGAGAGATTCAGTGAACAACTGTCAGACTCCAAGGTTTCAGCTCAGAAAAGCAAGCGGTGATTTTGTTTCAGGGTCGAAAACACAATTTTCTTGTCATTGAATGGACACAGACTGCAATGTCACTCATAGTAGATAACATCTCTTCAGCATCCATGCATAAAAATATAAATGTGAACAAAATTGGGGAGGGACTGCGAAATGTGTAATGAGATCTCCCAAGGGACCTTGTCTTGTAGCTCTTGTGCAAATGAACTTAAAGGTAGGTCAGCTTTGATCATTGGGTTATATCTACAGTTATGAAGACTATATGATTGTAACTTACTTGAAAATCAACTCCTTTCTTTACACTGTGTCTGAAGCACGTGAGGAACTAAAGCATGCTTACTGTCCCCTGTATTACAGTGGATAGCTGAGAAGGAACTGAGAGGAGAAAAAATCAAGCAAAGAGAACTTTCAGGTTGGGCGCGGTGGCTCATGCACATAATCCTAACACTCTAGGAGGTCAAGGTGGGTGGAGCACTTGAGGTCAGGAGTTCAAGACCAGCCTGAGCAAAAAGCAAGACCCCATCTCTACTAAAAATAGAAACAAACAAACAAACCAAAAAACTAGCCGAGTGTTGTGACAGACCCTCGTAGTCCCCACTGCTTGGGAAGGCTGAGGCAAAGGGATCACCTGAGCCCAGGAGTTTGAGGTTGTTGGGAGCTAGGATGCCATAGCACTCTACCCAGGGCACAGAGTGAGGCTCTATCTCAGGAAAAAATAAAAAAAAGAAAAAGGAAAAAAGAAAAGAGAACTTTCAGAGTATCAAAAATAATATAACTGCTGAACATTCTCTCAGGTTCTAGCCAAAAATAGAGTTGGTCTCAGCATCTGCAGACTACATGTCATTGGTTCTGTGGCTCAGTAATGCTGAGTGCTTGTGACTTTCTCAAGGAAGAAAACATCTACTTCATCAACTTATTCTAACTACTAACTTGCCCGGTTTTATATTCAAGTGAATATTATTTTTCAAGTAAAAGTCAAAAAGAAAAAGGAAAACCAAATTTTGAGCTAGGAGTCAAATTCGATGCTTTAATTTCCTATAATTCTTTATGTACATTTAAATGTTCTTAGTCAAATTAACTGACAACCTTTGCTTCCAATGATCAGTGGCACAATACTAGTCAACGGTGTTATAGATACTATTTTAGAATCTTCATTCTATTCAATTCTGAAATTGATTCTTGGCCATGAATCATCTGAGCACATAGCTTTATAGTTGTATCTGTAAGCTGAATGTTATATTTTCCCATTTGTTGGGAAACTATACCATATAAACTGTATAACTATACAGATGTAGTTATATCTGTAAGCTGAATGTTGTATTTTCCCACTGGAGAGGAAATTTTAAATTTTCTTAGGGGAAAATCCGAGATTCTTAGAAACCCTATGAAACTAATTTTGTTTCTAAGCATATACTTGGTTAAAGCAATTGAGAAATTAAAGAATTGACAAATTACTCATTTAATTGCAGCTATATAACATTCAGCTCACAGATATAACTATAAAGCTACATAGTTTATATATAAATAGTTTATATATATATAGTTTTTATATATATAGTTTTTATATATATAAAGCTATATAGTTTACATATATAGTTTATATATATATATAGTTTGATGGTTCATTGCCAAGAATCAATTTCAGTCTCAGAAGTTCTACTTATAAAGAATGAAGATTCTAAAATAATATCTGCAACACTATTGACTAATATTGTGCCACTGATCGATTTTCAAACACCTGTCATGCCCTCTTTGACTTTTCACACATGAAATATATATTTATATATATATATATATATATTTTTTTTTTTTTTTTTTTTTTTTTTTTTTTTAAGAGTCTCAAGCTATCGCCCTGGGTAGAGTGCCGCGGCGTCACATCTCACAACAACCTCAAACTCTTGGGCTTAAGCGATTCTCTTGCCTCAGCTTCCCAAGTAGCTTAGACTATAAGCACCCACCACAATGCCTGGTTATTTTTGTTGTTGTTGTTATCACTGTTGTTTAGCAAGCCCAGGCCAGGTTTGAACCCACCAGCCTGGGTGTACGTGGCTGGCGTCCTACCCACTGAGCTACGGACACTGCCCAGGAAATACATTTTTATATGAAATCAGGTCCATTTCACTTTAAACCTACATATGTCTACTGTAAAATTGTTTCAACTCTGCCCTAAGAAAGCTGCAGTTTTTTAATATTGTATGTTATGAGAAAATAAGACCTATGAAAACTTCCCACTTCCCTGCTTTCTCAAATTTCTCCTGGACAGTGCACAAATCTCTTTCACGCTGTCAGAGCATCATTTCCACTGTTATGACCATTTTCCTTTCCTCTATTTGGATTTATGTTTTGTTAAGTTGGTCTTGAGGTCGGCTCTTGCACCTCGCAGAGCCCATATCCCATATAATTTCATTGCTTTCAGGGCAGAGTGGAGTCTGTGAATGAGGAGAATATTGGGAAGGTTAATTTAATCAGGTTTTCTTTACTACACCAAAAAGATCCTTAAGATGATTTAAGCACGCTGGTGCTGCAGAGACTCAATTTTCCGGTCCTTTAACACATACCTTTGCTTCATGATTCAAGATAAGTCACAGATTTATGGCTGCTAATTTTCTTCCAGAGGGCAGCCTGAGTCAAGTTCAGAAGGGAGTGCTGGGTGCTGAGGAAAAAAAAAAAAAAAAAAAAATCAGTATCTGCCCAGTGACAGAGTCGTTGCAAAGAAAAGCTCTTCATTACTTTTGCAATCATGCTGGAGGATCTCAGCAGTGCTTTCACTCAGCGGGGTAGGAGTTCTTTTTCGCCGCTTGTAAATTCTATCCTCTCCGGTTTCTCTTCTCTTCCACCCACGCCCCTTCTTACAGCCCTTTGCCAACTCTCCCAACACCTGCGGAGGTGGGGCTGAGAAACTGAAATTGCTTCATGTACAGCCTTGGCCCTTTGGGTGCTTTCTGTCCCCAGGGAGAATTAGAATGAGACAGCTTCCTACCAGACTCTGGTAGGCGTGACAGTGAGCTTCTCTCTCTGTTCTCAGGGTGCCGGGTGAGATTGGGAGGAGGAAGGAGGCTCGCGGTTAGCAGTCACTGGCTGCCTTGGCTATGGGCATAATCTGCTTGCGCACTGGGTTTTGTTCTTTGCTCAGCCAGGAGTAGGGTAACCTATTTATTGCATTATAGATTCTTTCCTTCTCACAATATTATTGTGATTATTAGCCTAATTAATGTTTACTGAGTCAAAAAGATGACACATCAAAGAAAGGAGGATGTAAGCAGAAGCCCTTCGCTGTCAGAAATGGCCGGCTTTGACTTTAGAGTGTGCCATGTGGCAGAATGCTCCGGGAAAGCAGGTTTGCTGATGGAAATTGATCCAGCTTATTATTCTTTCAGATTGGCAAGATCTCCACTGCCTAGGCTTTCTGTAGATGAAACCCTGACACATACTACAGTACAACCCCTGTAAGGTGACCACTCAAGGGACTATAACAAACTGGTCTGGTCAACAGACCAAGATGGTCTGCATAAGGAAGGGGCCTGCTGACCTGGCACCTGGTGCATGTCCGTCTAGGATAATTAGGTCAACTTAAGGAGGTGGGCAGTGTAGGGAGGTGATCTGCTCTGGAGGTCCTACTGTATACAGAATGAAGTGTGTCAGGTCCTCCCTGGCTTTCTGTATAAAGAGGGCTTTAAGGGAAGGCTGCCTGCCTAATGTCCTGTGGCTTCTGATCCTGGGACCTCAGACCTGAGGGAGTTTAGGTACCAATCTAGGCTCCAGTCACATGCCCACCCCATTGCCCTATAACACCTACGGCTAAGGAGCTGCGTAATGGGGGTGGTGTTGAGATGAGCAGTTATAAAACCAGGTTCTTGCAGCTATAAATTTGGGAAAATCATTTTATTTCTCTCTGCTTTGATTTCTATACCTCCAGAATGCTAGGGGTGGGCAATTTGGCCTCTGAGAGTACACCCAATTCTGTGTCATCTAACATTTGATGGTTCTGTCTGACTAATTATACCGAGTAGTCAAGTCCAAGGCTTCAAGACTTCATAATCAGAAGTTCTTAGACACTTTTCCCACTTGCTTTAGAAAGGGATGTATAGAATATGAAATGCCTTCCTGTTTAAATTCTCCACATTGAGGTGTGCATGGCATAGTGATGGGAGACAAAGTCCAGAGGCAGACTGCATGGATTTGAACTGTGACTCAGCATTTCACTTTGGGCAAGTTATGTAAACTCTTCTGTGCCTCAGTATTTGCACCTAAAAATGAGATTAACCACAGTCTTACTTCTTTGAGTTATATAAAAATGAAATGAGCTAGTATGTATAGAGTTATGAGAACCATGCCTGGCACGTTTCCAGTGGTCAATAACTGCTAGCTTCCCTCTGGAACATTCCCACAAGTGGCCTGTACACCTTGAGCAGGGAAGGAGAGTATATTGTATTTTAGGGTGAAACATTCCAATTTTTGGACAACTCTTTTATTAGAAAACTCTATCTTATCACTGGAATTCTTTCCAAGTGTAACATTATCTCTTCATCTTGTATTAATTTGTAGTTTCTCTTAAACACTTACAAGGCATTCTGGAAAGCAGAACATCTACTGGCAAGCTCCACTTCTGTCTTTAATGACTATTTATCCCACAGAAAGAAAGAAATGAGACTTGGCTCCAATGATAGGCAGGTTCTTCCCCCACGGTGATTTAGGTTGTTTGTTTAATTGCTAGAAATTTGTTTTCTCTTTATTAGAAACCCCAAACCTTCTGGGTTTTTTTGATGAGCAATTAAAATGTATTTCTGTAGCATTTTGTAACATAAGATTAGGTGAGGTGAGACTCAGATGAGAGAGAGACTGCAAAGAACTAAAAGATGGCAGCTCTAATTTCCGAGATTGACTCTGTTGGCCATTAAGCGCCAACCTGGGGTCATGTGGGGCTAGGCTGTAGGTCAAGGTTATGCTGAGTCCTAAAGGTCTGTGTATCAACTAGACCTTATGAAAAAAAAGTAAGACTAAGTTACATTTGCCTTCGAGATTGTTTTCCATTCAAGGCATTTTGTAATAAAGATTCATCTGATCCATTCCAGTCACTTCAGATGACTCAACAGAATTATCACAATCACCAGAATTAATTCAGGATCCTCTGATGAGAGATACTAAGGGTAAAGAACAATACCTGCACAGACTGCCTTCAGCTGGGCTCATCCGATCTTTCCTTTATTTCCTAGGTCCTCCCACAATATTATGGCAACCCATACAATAAATGCCCCCCATCACACTTCAAAGCTACTCTGTTAGAACCAAGCCTGTTACATTGCCTTTCTAGGTTACCTTTAAGTATCTCTGCAAGTTAATGCCTTTATTGATCAGTGAGATTGCTATTAAAAAGGAGGACCAGCATCTGGGATCTAAAAACCTTGGTCTAGGTTCATTTAGCTATTCACTTACTGCACAGCCAGGATTAGGTGCACTTGACCTCTCATCTTTCTCATCTGAACAGAAGATAACAACACAGATGACAGTTGGGTTGTATCAATGAGCAGTGGCTGCCGGGAGTGTGGGTTAAGGATTGTGAAGCCAGGGGGTGAAACCCAGGGTGAAAGAATCCCCAGATCAATGGCCTGCCATGGACTGGCAAGGAACATACGTAGCACGTATTGAGCATCCTCAGATTTTAAAATGTTCTCCTGAGGGTATTATGAACATAAAACAAAATAAAACACTTGAAATTGATCCTTACAGTCAAGTTGTATCCAAATGCCACTCCCACTTTAATTAGTGCCATTATTAATGATGGACTATTAGAAGAGAAATGCAAAGAGGAGCCTACCTATCCCTTCTTCATTCAAATCAAATCCTCTGGTATGTCCTTGGGAACATGCATTTTAGCAATGGCCTTCTAAGACAAACCCCTATCTTTGCTACATGTGCCCTATAAGTGAAGGAGAGTGGAATGGACACAGTAGATTTTAGACCAAGTGGGAGTAAGCTCTCTGGGCTGGAAGTCTGGAGAGAGAACTCCCATGGGAGCAAGAGGCAAGGCCTCAGCGTGCTCCTCACACCATCCTGTGTAGGCAGCTAGTGAATTAGCCCAGGCCCTGGGCCAGCTCTGGCGGGACACTGGGTCAAGGCTATTTGCATGTCTGTTTTCAGGACAATAAGTTAAGTTTTGTCTACCCATTCCAAGTGAGGAGGATGTCAATGCAATCATGCAGAAAACTTAATTAAAAAAAACACACACACACACACACAGAAAGAAAAAGGAGATAAAAGTCTTGCTTTCAATTAAGTACAAAATTTATTCTTGGTGAAGTGTGACCAGGACGTCCTAAGAAAGATACGTTAGGATTTTAGTGAAGAGTTGAAACTTTCCCTTATGTATTTCTAGGAATAATGATAAAAACAGAAAGACGTAACTACTATTTTATAAGCATAGTGCCAGGTCCTGCCATTTCTATGTTATGTCGCTGAATCCCCACAATTGTTCTATGAAATTGGATCTAAGGCTTAGAAGTATCATGTGCGTGGCCCAATTTCTCAGGCCAGTAAGTGACAAAGGCCAACTTCAGAGCCAAAGCTATGATTCAAAGTGTGTGGAAATACCCAGAAATTTAAACAGTACCGGCAACTTGGTGTTGAAACTCTTCTATAAATAGTTCCCTGGTTATTTCTAATTCTCATTGACTTGGTAGAATGCAAGCTATTCAGCAATATGATACAGACAGATATTTCCTTTTCAAAACATTGCACAAATACATGATTTCCTCTCTCTTTCCACCCCGTAGGAGAAGTAGGAAAAGAGCAAGGTAATAGGAATTTACCTCCAAGCTATAAAGCTTTCCTATCCTTTCAGTAATCTCCGAGGAGAGTCCCTAGTTACTAAGGAGACCATAACAGGCTCCATTAGGTTCCAGTACAACACTTGGGTTGCCTGGCTAGTGAATGTCAAAAAAGCAAAGGAAAATATTATTGTTGCTGAAATCCTTTGATGTCTATGACTAATAAAAAAACATGTTGGCAAATTGAATTACTTGAAATGTCCAAAGGCCTTGGTTAAAGTTATGAATTAATAACATATACCAGTTCTGTCTGGAGAAAAGAGAAAGAAAAAAAAAAAAAAAAAAAGAACTATTGGAAAATGTATCTGAATAACCAAAGGTCTCAATGGTTATTTCTAAGACAATGAATTGAAGCCTTTTATTCAATTTTTAATATAAATTTAATTTTCTCCTCCTCTTTCCCATCTAACTGAACAATCAAGGTTGTATATTTGAGTCACTTCATCCTTGAATTCTAAGGGACTCAGAGGCCTTCGTGGCCTTTTTATTCAACTTCTCACAAATACCAGAATGAGCTACCAGAAAGTGTCCCTGACAACTGTACCAACCCTAGAGGCTTCTGGGGCTGTGGTGTCCGTTCACTCTCATTCTGTGCCCTTGGGGGAGCTGGAAAAAGCCAGAGGTAAAGAGTTGAGAATAAGCCAGACTCCCAGTTACTTGAATCCCAGAGGTTACTAAGGTTACCCAGACTCCCTGACTTGAATCCCAAAGGTTACTAAGGGCCCACCCAAAGGAGCTCATCCAGCCTCTGCTTGATCATTCCGGGAGCAGGAGGTCTTTGCCAGGACCCATCCCACCTTATTATGGATGGAGCTCTGATGGTTAGGGAGGACACTTCCCTGCTGTGTGCCCTAACCTGCCTCCTTGTGTTTTCTACCCATTGTTCAGCCAGGTCCTGGACCTGCAGGTCCTCTTCAGAACAGCACTGTTTGACTCAATTCCTTCTCCTCTTGAATAGTCCCTTAGGTGACTAAAGTTGACTGTCATGGCCGTTCTCTGTACTCTACTATCTTCACCAAATTAAACATCCTCAATGTCTTTCTCAGATCACAAGGCAAATATATAATCCAAATATTATAACAGTAAGAGGAGGCAGAATATATAATCACTGTAAGAGAAATGAGTTAAATATATTAACTGAAAAGCTGAAATTTTTAACTAATACTAAAAAATGCCATGTCTGTAACACCAGGCCCCTCATCCTCTGTCAAGTCTCATCAAAATGGAAATGCAGCTTGTTAGGACTCTTTCTTAGCGACAGACACCATGCCAGCTCGACTGACTGTCCATCAATTCTTACCAACCTGGGCTCATTTGTTCTTTCTTTCATTTAGTTACTATCAATGCGTATGTTGAGAAGAGTTTCTAGAAAAAGTACATATCTGCATATGAATAGTTGTAACATAATCTAAAAATTGGAATACCTTCTATGAAGAATTAAGGGAAGGGTAATAAGGAAACTCAATTCTTCAGTTCTTTCTCTACCCAATCTCTTATAATGAAAATTCCAAACATAGAGAAAAGTTGAAGTAAGTTTATTGAACACTAGAGGCTACAGTGAACATTTTGCTATCTTCAATTTATCACATAGCTACTCTTTTCTGTATCTACCCATCAACCTGTCTTATTTTTTTATGCATTTCTGTGGAATTTGCTCTCATCAGCATACTGAATCCTTAAGACTTCAGCATGTGTATCATTATTAGTTCTTTATATACATACATATATACATATATATATATATATATTTTTTTTTTTTTTTAGTTAGCACTCTTTTCTGACTCCTCCTTGCCATACTTTCCTTCATTCTCTGCACTGTCTCAATGTTCACGTCTGCACCCTTCTCCCCCCTTGATATCCTCAACATCCTAAGTGGTAAAAGGAAAGTATAAAAATATGATCATGAAACGGTCTTAAAGTAGCATCCAGAAAGGTCACTGGTGACCATGCAGGGCATCCTAGGAGCTTTCACTGTAGGCTTCAGTGGACAAGGTCCTCACTGAACAAGCTGGCCCAACAAAATGAGAGAAGGAGGTATATATTAGCGTGCCAACCTATAATTTATATCATTAGAAATAACCGTCAAGTACTCAACTATTTCTTGATCAATTCAGTCTCTCCCTGAACTAACCTCTGTGGCAGGCCAAATTAGGAAGGCTTTTAGTGACTAGATACTCACAGGAAGGGAAAGAGGATCTTAGTGTCCTGGAGGATGAGACTTCACCAGCTCTGAAGTTTCAACAATTGGCCAGCACAGAGGATGCTTCTTAACTATTAGTACAATGATGGAAAGAGTCCATGGATATTAGCTATCACTCTAGAGCAGTGTTTTTCAAACTTTCTTATTTCACAGCACACTTGAACCTAGTCACACAATTGCAGCATACTTACATTACGTTGATCAAAAAAAGAGTAGGAAAAAAAAGAATATACTTACTGTGTTTTGAAATTCTTTTGAAAATAATTAATGATCTCTAAAAATTTTCACGGTACACCTAAGATCCTCTCATGGTACACCAGGGTGCTACGGCACACCAGTTGAAAATCACTGGTCTAGAACTACCATGAAGACCAGGCCTTGTGTTGTAGCTCAGAGCATCTGTCACGATTGTGCTGGGGGAATCATGCCACATTCTACCCCTCAACTCACTTTAAAGAAATTCCATCACTGCCATTCTCCTTTGAGTAAGGCAGTCACTTTTAGTCGTGTTTATGCCATTAATTAAGCCTTAGTGAAGTCCTGATCTTCGTGCTTCTGGTCTAAAAGACAGCATGTGTTTAAAAATGGGATGTCTGTGTCTACTTGATCTCGCCTTTAATAAATTTGATTTACTGCATTTACTCTTACAGAGGAGAATGATTCCCTGGTGCCCGAGTATACTCCCTTCATAGGTCAGGGAAGAATAGACTCTTCCTTGGTGAGGAAATATCTTCCCTTTCCCTATCTCAAGATTTATGTCTAGTAAGAAACGCTGTTTATTGGGGGGAGGGGGGGCTTCCTAATTACCAGCCTGCAAAAACTCATTGCAATGGCAGCTGCACAAAAGTCCAAATATACCACTTTTCAAAATAGCTTCTGCAAAGTGGCAGACAAATCCAGTCTTGGTAAATCAAGCCCACTTTGAAATCCAGAAAAGGAGCTTTCTAGTCTAAAGTTTCTCAGGGTGAATCCTTTGGTTATGTGACAGCTTCCTACTGCAGCCCTCCCAAAGGTTTAGATCTCATAAAGCAGATTATTTTATAGCAAGGCATTCCCACCCCCTACTGCTTAAAAGCTCCTTCTTACCCTTGACACTTTACCTATATAGATACTCCAATAAATATCTGCAAAGATCAACATTTTGTGGTCACATGATATACCTTAGAATTTATTTGCATGCAAACCATCATGGTGTTGGGGGAAAATGATTCAGAATCAAGGCTCTATTTCACAAATCTACTCATAGGTTGTATAAAAACCCTGATCTTTTTAAACATTAGCACCTCAGCAGTAACTACCAACCAGCAACTAGGGTTCTTCTTTGATTGCTCCTGTTATAAACAGCCCATCCATGGGGTCTAGATTAAAAACTCTCTAAGAGGGGGAATGATATTGTGACATAGAAAGTGGGTTTTTTTTGTTTGTTTGTTTGTTTTTTTTGTTTTTTGCAGGGCTTCAAATGCCCTGACTGGAGCACCTACACTGTGCTTCCCAAAGCCCAAACAAGATTCCATCTATAGCTTCTCATCTGAGTGGGCCTTCAAAGAAAGTGTTAATTCTGATATCATTAATTCCTTTTATTCCTTCCATGCCTCTGTCCCTAGTGACGGAAACTCTTATTTTTTTAAGAAACTAAAGCACAAAAAGAAAATGAAAAAGCTACAAATTGATTTGGTAACAGCTAAGCAAGAGGCTGCCATCACAGTCCTGGAACTCAATGAGAAGATAAAGGCTCTATGTGAAGGAAAGCCAGCCCCTAGAGGTCAGTATTACCATGTGACAGTGGCACACTGACCCACCATCCTGGGTGATGCGTATGGTGTTATTGGCCTCAGAGAAAAACAGAGTGCACAGGACTAGGGAGCCTGGTGGCCCGGAGGCATGCTGGCCTGGCCTGACCTGGCCTGGCATATGTAATGGGAGCACAAGAACTGCTAACTCCAGCTGGATGAATAAGCAGTTCGTGAAAGGAAACTCTGAGGCTGAAGAGCTAGACTGAAACAGATCTTTTCGTTGAACAAGCTGGGGGACATCCAGGGCCTAGGAGGGAAGGCTGGCAGCCATAGGAATGGGGAGTATGGCGCAGGCTGGTCAACTAGACACGAGAAGGGAAGTGCTTTCTTCTTTTTCTTTCTAATAGGTGAGTGAATCAGAAACAAGCAGAGAAGGCTGTTTGGATATGAAATTGGGGTAGTTCAGAAAATTTTTAATAGCCACATTGGTTTTGATTTCTTAACACCAGATTTCTCCAATGAAGAAGCTATAAACACACCTTGGGAAAAAAACAAACCAAACCAAAACTTTAGATTGTCATCATTAGCCATTAACTTAACATTTAATAGAGTATAGAGCATTCCATGTGTATTTAATTCTCAGAGTAACCACCAAGGTAAGTACACTTAGGAATTCCACAGGAGTAAGCTGAAGCTTGGAGATGGTAATTATTTGGCCCCAGGTATATCCACGGAAGCAACCCTTAGCAATTTGCCTGACCCCAGGGTAGCTTTCCCAGCTTTGAGAGACTAATGATGTTCCTCTCTACAAGGCAGCAGCAGTCTCCAGCTTTGTTTCTGCCTGGTAGATCTCTGGCAGAAGCTGTGGTTCCCTGGGATAAAGGACTTCCTTTGATGTGCGCCACTCTCGCAAAGCAGGGAACATGCCATTGTTCTTACCCGGCTTCCTTTATTACTCATAAGTAACTTTGGAAAAAGAGGAGCAAAGTGGAAACAAATCAAGGTGTGGCAGCTTCAGAAAAGGAGACATTCCCGCATCCTGACTGCATGGGCAAGCCTTTCACAGGAGTTTGGTTTTCATTTTCAACTGTGAACCGTGCTCTCCGGGCTCCCAATGGCAGGTAACACGGTCACCTCGCAACACACACAGAAGGTCAATTGTTTTTTTTTCTCTTTGAACTAAACAACATAAAGACAGTTCATAAATTTACTTTTACCACCCTGAAACCTAAAAGAATAAAACCCAGTAACCTAAAAGAATAAAACCTAGTAGAGGCTATTACCCATGCAGAGGTCTTAATTCTGAAGCAACACAGCTGGAAGTTAAGGATAAGGGCATAACACAGCACAGGCTGGAAAAAGTTTTCCAACTCATTTGAAAGAAGTTTTCAACTGCTTGACTGTTTTTTTTTAAACCGAGTGCAAAAGACATACCGCAAGGTATCTAATTCTTATTTCTTTCATTTTTTTTTTTAACAACAAAAAAAATCATTTGCTATTTACCCATAGTTCTGTCTCTCAGATATTTTGGTAAGTCAAAAATTATATAATACTAATGTACCAGGACTCTAAAGGCTTGGGAGATAGAAAAAAAAAAACAAAAAAAACACAAACACACAAACATTAAATCCCACCTTTCTGTCTTCACCCATTTCTTCTTTATATTTCAGTTTAAAACAACAACAAAGAAAAAACCCCCACCAGTATAGGAAAAACAAAAACAAAAACCTGGTATGTTTATGAACAGATACAAATTTAAGATTTAAATAAAACCAGTCATCCTAAGGTCTTTCATGGATCAAAACAGTAATTTTTTTTTTTTAATCTACATGTTGCTTCTCTTGTTTGGTGGGGAAACTGAGCCAGTGGACTGGCCTACAGCACTAAGATCTTAAATCAGAAAGAGCACTTGCACACGCTTACTCTCCCATCAGTCCAAGGCAGCCTCACCCCGAATTCAGTCATCCAGGCGATTGTCAAGGCCATTGTGGCCCAAGAGCAATATTACCTGGTATTTTCAGAGACCTTGGTCATTTTGCTCTACCTCTCAAGTCACTTGAAAATAAAATCTAAAAAGATGTCCGATAACTTTAATACACAATGACCCCTATTCAACCACAGAACAATTAGGCCTGACCCACCCCTCCATACACATGTATTTATGGACCTAGAACACCACTCCTCCCCTAGTTATCTTGTGTTATTTTATAAAATGTTTGTTTTGTGTTATCAGACCTCTGTTTGCAAATGGCAGATGCCCCGGTCATAATAGCTTAAGGCAGAAGGGTAATTTATTGGCACAGGAGAGAGCATGTTCACCCTACAGACAGAGTGGTGGATTCCAGTGCTCAAGTCGCATCAGGACACTCTCTGTTACTCATCTCTGCGGCTCTTGCGTTGAGACTTCCTTCTTCCAGGCAGACATCAGTAGAGACTGGAAAAGCAGCCAGGAACAGCTATGGGCTGCCCTCCATATTATCTATTCTGGGGGGCAGGGAGGACACCATTTTTTCTCACTAGTTCCAGTTAGAAAAAGTATAAGAAAGGACTCTGTCCTGTCTTGGATTGGGTACCCATCCCTGGACATGAACTACTCCTGTGGTTGGACGAGGTTTGGTCATGCCCCCACCACTGGAGCAGGGGAGAGGGAAAGAAGGGCAGGGAAGGAGGATGCTCTGCTGCTTGGCAGCCCCCACCAGAAACACAGAGCTGGAGTCGGAGAAAAATACTTGCAATTCAAAGGGTCATCCCATTCCTGGAAAAAGGAGTAATGGACAAAACCAACATCTCTAGTGAACTCTCAGCTAGAGCTCAGGTTAAAATATAATGGAATGATTCATGAACCTTCTATCCCCTGGGTATTTGCCCTTTAAAAGCAGATTCTTCTCAATGAACAAAAGAGCTTCATGATTCAAGAAATAAAATTCCAGTGGTATGATTTAGGATCCCGTAATAGAGAGTGTAGTGAACCACTTTTGGAAAGGGATCCTTCCTCTTCAAAGCCTCCAATAAGTGATACATAGTTGCCTGCCCTGAAAGTCTCCCAGACTGTAGCTTTTCACATTGCAAGAAGATAATAAGACTTAGGATATTAGGGAGATATGTGTTACCCTAATATGTTGATTCTAAGTGACATGACAAAGTTACTTTTACAAAAGACCTTATTGACTGCGTCCTGTTATTGGTACAGTAGTCACCTGATGTGATGAAAATTCCTATCTTTGACCAGATGATCAGGGACCTGGGTTTATAGATTGCAAGCTAGCACACTTAAGGGAATTTTTTCTTTTTTGAGACAGAGTTGCACTTTGTTTCCCTGGGTAGAGTGCCACGGTGTCAGCCTAGCACACAGCAACCTCAAATTAAGGATTAAGGTTAATTTAATTCTCTGTTATAGTTACAAACTGAGGCAAATTAATGGCATATTTCCAAATAAATTAGAACATCTTTTTGCCAAAGTATGTAATTTTTCCTTACATGGCTCATTTTCTAAGTAGTCTATAGATTACCATTCATTTCTGATCAGTGGGATGTTCCAGAATATTTGGAATATTTTAAGCATATTCCTATTCAAATTGGTAAAGCAGTGAGCTATCAAACTTTAAAAAAAAGAAACATGAACACAGTAAACTATTTCACTGGCTATGTTCTTAAATTACTTCCAAGGAAATAAATGCTTTAAGTCAATGGAAAGTTTAGCTGAAAAGAAAAACACCTTTCTTATAAAACTAACACAACAGGAAACTTACAGCCTAAGAGGTGTTTGTTGATTTTACTTTGTGCAAATAATCACAATCCAAGGCAGATTCCTTCTGTCATTTCCACAGGCAGCACCTGAGGTGCTTACAGCTTTATATAGCCCTAGAGCTCAGAGAAATACCTACTCATACACCTTCAAAGCCCGAGTTCACCTCTGGTAAAACTCAGTATGCAGGAACCTAAGGTTCAATTTCCAAACCATCTTTTTGATTTCTCTGGCTTAGGAGGAGAAAGTTACTTTTACAAAAGACCTTATTGACTGCGTCCTGTTGTTGGTACAGGAGTAGTCACTTGACGTGATGAACATTCCTATCTTTGACCAGATGATCCTGGAGCTGGGTTTGTAGATTACTAGCTAGCACACTTAAGGAAACACACCCTTTGGGAATTTTTTTCTTTTTTGAGACAGAGTCGCACTTTGTTTCCCTGGGTAGAGTGCCAGGTGTCAGCCTAGCGCACACCAACCTCAAAATCCTGGACCCAAGTGACCCTCCTGCCTCAACCTCCCCAGTAACTGGGACCTCAGGCACCCACCACAACGCCCAGCTGATTTTTTCTATTTTTAGTAGACATGGGTCTCCCTCTTGGTCAAGGTAGTCTAGAACTCCTGAGTTCAAGTGATCCTCCTTCCTTGGCCTCCCAAGAGTGCTAGGATTATCAGCATGAACCACTGTGCCTGGCCTGGAATTTTTTCTTTTAATATCTTTTCACTCTTTTCTTTTAATCTATATGGCTACCAAATAAGGCATCCAGTCCCCACATGCATGTTCCAGTTGTCCCGATGAAAGTGCTGTCAACTGTAAAAGTCGCTCCTTGGTTTTACTCCCATTAAGAAGAGACTCCCCAGGTGATGCTGGTACAGCCCAGGGTAGGCTTATCCAAAACTCGTTGTCTGAATGGAATAAGCCACATTTTGGGGAGGAAACTTGTAATAGGACTGACACTTTGGTGTTTTTCAGCGACACAAGACAGTTTGTAAACACTACACAACTTGTCCCATTAATTTTAACCGTCTACTGTCCTACATTCTTGAGAAAGTCAGATGTAGCTCTTTACCAGGGCCCCAGAGCCAACTCTAATCACCATTTTAAAGAACACCTTTTATCATGATGTGCTTCCCTAGGCACTCAGCCCAACTACTCTCTATTATAGTATTCTTCTTACCTTTCTTCCTGCAAAATTCCTCAGGAGCAAGGCTCCTATTGCAATTCGGTGTTAAGAAAAACAGGGAGGTGGAAGTCATGAAACTGGGGATTAGATATGGCCAACGTTGCACAACAACGTGAATTTCATAAAAACCACTTTAAAATGGTTAGCATGGTGCACTTCATTCTACATTAGTCTCAATTAGGAAAAAAAAAAACAGTGGTTAAAAACCCTCAATACTCCGTCACGAATAGCAACCCTGTCAAGTGTATTTTAAAGAAAGTACATTAGGCCTAAATAAAATCTTGACTCGGTGAAATTCTGAGCGTTTAGAGAGAGGTCCTTTTAATCTTTATTGGATTAAGGCCAGTCGCAAATGGTTGTCCATTTGCGTGTAGGTTTTTTCGAATAATGCCACCTTTCTTCTACTTTCCCTCAGCCCAGCTCTTTCAAACCTGCGACTCCCCAGACTAGGAGGCAATTACTGCCCAATGGTCCTGTATCTGATTTCACCACTGAACACAGATATTTATTTTACCACTCTAACCTAGAGTTTTCTAAGAAAGTAACAAAACTGGTCTTGGGAACCCAACCACTTCCACTGTTGGGAATTTGTCAAAGACTGCACAGGGACGCCCACTCCGTCTGGTTTTTAGTCAGAAGCGCAGACGGTGCCTCACACTCCCCACTTCATAGTGCAGCTGGGGCTGTTGTTACCTTGACAGACATGACCAGAACTTGTAGAGTTCCCTGCCCTCCACAGAAGTCTTTATACCACCATTTGCAGGAAAGAATTTTCTTTTAAAAGTCAAATGCTGAAACTTCAGCTACGGAAACTACTTCAAGATGGAATATTTTACGTTGAGACCAGCAATTAACTTTAGGCAGGGCACAGAAATGCTAAGTTCAAGGTATGCTTTCTAAATATGACAAGATCCTCAGGAGTTTTAATATTTGCCACATAGAAATAGCTCATACTTGTCTTCCTAAGCTGCCGATCTCACTCAGAGATTACCTGTTGGGCTGTCTCTTTCTTTATCTACTGAAAATCTTTCCTGGAAATAGAGTCACTGTACCCCCAGACCGCAGTCTTCTCCCTGATTTCCGAAGTTCCTTCAAGGATAAGCATCTACTCCAGGAATCCCTGCAAAGCATGGAGATTTAATGCACAGAAGATCCCATGAAATGCTACTTATTCTTGCTGCAGGCTAGGCCCTACTTCAATGTGTACAGATATAGCATAATTCTAATTTTTAAAACAAGAACATTTCGGAAACCTCTAAGTCTAAAAAGCAGTGATGTAAAAATTAAGCATTGACCAGGACTTTGTTGATTGCAAGTGACAGAAACCAAACCAAAACCAGTCTAAGCAGGAAAGGGATTTGCTAGCCCCAAGTCTGATGAGGAGGCTGAGCCTCAGGCTTTTGGACTGTTCTCTTGGCTCTTCTTTGCCTGCTGGTGCCATATGGGCTGCTGCAGGCACATATTAGGACAGGGCGCTGGGCTAACAGTCCCCGGTGAACAGCTTCTGTTTCTGCCAGCTCTGAGCCATAACGAAAGCATGGTTTCCCTTTGGGAAGTATCCCCTTCCAGTCTCTGCTGTCTAGTGCGACTGTGAGTCTAGATGTTTATTTTCTCATGGCCTGGGGGAAAGCTTGTGACTAGTGAGCCCAATGCACTTGCTCTTTTGCAGGAGTCTGAATCTTGAGCTGGAGTTGAATGGGAGAGGATAGAAAGTTAGAACTGATTCATCATGGAGGTTGGCCCCTGGCCCCTGGCCCCTGAGGAAATTGTCTTTTAGTTTGGGGTGCTTATGTCCCTAAGGCTGCCTGTATAAGGTCTGGTTGATGAGGTTTCCTTTCAATAATGACACCTACCTTCTCTCCTTTTCTATCCTTCCCATAATTTTTTTTCCTTAAGGTAGTCAGCATTGGTTTATAGTACTTACAGTCAAAGAACCAACCATACCCATCTCTAAATAACAGAGCTTCTTTCTCATGGTCTATACAGAAATTGCAGAGAAGGAATTTAAATGGTCCTACTTCCAGGAAGGTCCCAGATCAATCACTGGGGCAAAGGCAATGAGCGTTATCATGTGCCAGAGGTCATGGCCCAGGGAATATTATTAGATAAAAGATGATGGGAATGCTTTCTAGACAGAAGCCAAAAATACAACTTTCACTGCCCCCTGTGATCTGTTTTGGTTAAATATTTTATACTTGGAGAAAAGAGCCATTCACCATTTTATCTTATCAAGAAACTACAAAATGTTTCTCCCTTTTGACCCCATGACTATTTTCAGACTGCAGACTTAGGCCTTTCCTTTTGTGAAATGTCTGGAAGTTTATTTATTTTATAATAATAAAGGGTAAGAGGATCCTTTCTGACATTTTTGGTTGGGATCCAGTATTTTCTAGTGACACCAGCTGTGGGAATTCAATGATGTCATGGTCCCCTCCCTCCTTTGTTTCTAAGACTAATTTTGGAATTATACCATTATCAGGAAATGGAATTCCCTTCCTTCTGTCCATCCCCTAGGAATGTTTTTTTTTTTTAAATAAAACAAAAATCTTCTGGCTTTTATGTCTAGAAAGGTTGGATGAAAGAACAAGCAACAACTAATTATCAAAAAAAAGGCATGTGGGAACTAGAGCTTAATCAATTCCAAAGGTTTCCTATTTAACTATGGAGACCTCTATGATCACCAGAAGTCACGAACTGTTTGGGAATTCTGTTAAATAATCCAGACTAGAGCTGAGGAGGAAAAATGCTTTCTTCCAGGAAATTTGCGGCACTCCTTTGTCAAGCATCAGCAGATGAACATCTGTTTGTCAATATAAGTCAAACTGGAGACTTTGAGGTTGCAAACAATTGTCAACCAGCTGTCAATACCGGTGCAGCTGCCCCTGGTATAAACCTCTTGTTGACTAAGTAGAAATAGTGAATGTCATTCTCTCCTGCAGCTCCCCAGAGACCTCACTATTATTTTATTTAGTGACTCAGTATTTCCTGATAGGAGGTGGAGGTTAGAGATTCGCTACACTGATCATATGAATAAATACAGAGGAAAGAGTGAGTGCTTTAAGGGAGTTGAGCTCATCAAATCAAATTTAGAAAGGATTCACAGAACCAAATTCTGCTGGACATGTGGGAGCCTTCTGTCTGAAGGCACAGGCTTTATTAATTATTTCTGGCTAGTGGGATAGCATTATTACGCCCACACACATACAAACACACATTAGGTATATACTTCTATACACTTCGTGGAAGTCAGGAAGAGTATGTTTTTAAAGATATGCCAATTTAGACCAAATCTCTTTTCTCTGCCCCTAAATTCCTTGATCAAATAAAGCCACTGTGTAACTAAAAAAAGAAGGAAAACCGTATGAGGAACAGCATTGTCCTGAGTTGTTCTGTATGCGGTTGGGTCCCAGAGTGGTGTATTAGTGCATGCTGGCATCATAAATGGGGCTGGCAAGACTGAAAACATTGCTAACCTTTGGCAGGTGCTTTTCTTAATCCCAGAAGCTGTAGCTGAGAAGGCCCCCTGCTCTGATTTTCCTAGAAATCTTACCATGCCAAGCCATAACCTCAACCCAGGTCCCTATACAGTGTCTGTTCCACAAAGATGGTTGAGACGTGTTCCAGGGGCCACTTTTTTCTTCCTAATGAATAAAGAAGAAGTCCTGTTTCTATTCTAGAGGATTTTGAACAGAATTTGACAAAGGAGGGAGAAGCCCTCAACCACAGACTGAGCTTATGGTATTATTATACAGTTGACCTCTGAGTGACACTGGTGTGACCTGCCTGGGTCCACTTCTATTAGGTCATTTCAAAAGTTTTGTCCGTTTTTATGAGTCTACTTTAAACTGTAATATCTCAGTGAATATTTATTCAATTTAATCGAAATAAGCACCATTTGAATCAGTGCACTTTTGCCAACGTAACACAAGTCGATTA
>CAUYPK010087860.1:0-26344 GCA_963574355.1 Loris lydekkerianus | reverse complement strand
TCAATGTCAGAAATCCTTTCTTCTGCTTGCTCCATTCTGTTACTGAGGGATTCTATTGTGATTCTCAGATCTTTGAGGGATTCAACTTCTTGTCTTAATGATTCAAAATCTTTGGTCATTTGCTCTTTGAATCCGTTGAATTCTTGAGATAATCTTTGGAATTCTAATTCGATCTTATTTGCAATCCATATCCTGAATTCAATTTCTGACATCTCAGCTATTTGTTTTTTCATGGGGTCTTGTGGTGTTTCTGCCCCATTGATCCTTGGGGGAGTTGATCTACTCTGATTATTCATATTGCCAGAGTTTTTCCCTTGATTTCATCTCATGATTGTTTCTCACCATTGCCTCTGGCCGTGATCAGAGTTGGGGTGGTGTCTCTTCAAGTTTAGACCCCGGGAGGATCACTCTATTGTTGCTGGATCTTTGTAGGGAGTGACTCTGTGTAGTTCTTCTGGGGCTTCCCCAGTCAGGGAGTTCTGGTTGTGGGAGCAGCTCCGGAGTGTGACACCCCCGGATCCAGCAACAAGGCGGGGGGTGGTGCACACGGTTCTTGGAGTGCCTGGTGCCCAGTGACTTTGGCACAGAGGGCTCAAGGCTCCAGCAGTCTCTGGCCAGGAGAAGGGCTCTACACAGAGGCAGGGAGGGCTCCTGAGGGCACCAGAGGGCACGGGGCTGCCACCGCCCCTGGCCAGATGATCGGGCTGGTGTGGAGGCAGGAAGGGTACAGGAGGGAGGACAAGGGGTTGTGCGGCTCCCGGAGTTCCTGGTCAGGGCCTGGGGAGGCCCAGCAGGCGGGGCGCCGCTCTTATCTCATCCGGGCGGGCGCAGCTCTTCCGGAGGTCCGGGAGGGTGGCTCTCTGGCTCTCTTGATGGATGCATTTGAACTTGGCTAGGCCTGAGTGATACAAGTATGAGTCATTTATGAATTCGTACCCTGGCATCTGTGTAATTTTTTTCTTTTTCTTAAAACATTGGCACATATCTTCTGTAAGTGGTTGCTGTGTAATAGAATTGAATATACCCAAGTTTCATAGTGTTTATCTGCTCATTCACTATTTCATGGATATTTATCATGTGCTCCCCATGCTCTGACAAGACAGACAAGGTGAAGTGACCTAGGGAGTTTCTATTCCAGTGAGAGAGGCAAAGAAAATGAGGAAATAAGCAAATACAGACTTAATTGCAAATTGTGACAAACTGCTATTAGGGAAATGGAGAGGGTGATGTGAGTGGAAAAATTCCACACACACACACACACACAAAATCATAACTTCTGGGTACTTGACCTTCTGAATAAGTATAAGAACAACCATTGTGTGTGTGACACCCAGACAGTACGTAGTAGAGGGGGAATCCAGTTAAATATTGCTGTGTAACAAAACACCTCCAAACTCCGTGACTTGAAATAACAAGGACATTTGTTTTATTCATGAATCAGCAATTTAAGTAGGGCTCCAAGGTAACAACTCATCTCTGCTCCACTTGGCATCAGCTGAGGCTGATCAAAGGCTGATGCTAGGGTCATCTGCAGGCTCTCTCAATGGCATGTCTGGAAGTTGTTACAGCTGTTGTCCAGGACCCCAGCTAGGGCTGGCCTGGGACATGTGGCTTTTCCATAGCTGCCTGGCTTCCTCATGGCTTGGAGCTGGGTTCTAAGGGCAGCCAGCCCAAGAGTGAGAGATGCAGGTGGAAGCTATATGGCTTTTTTTTGCTCTGGCCTCTGAAGTCCTACAATGTCACTGTGGCCACATTCTGATCTTTGGAGGTTAGTCACTGAGGTGGGCCATGTCAAGGAGGAAAGAGACTCCTGTCTTTCCAGAATTCCCATCTGCTTCCTCTCCTTGTGGTCTCTCTCCGATCTGGTCACCCTGTCATGGACACTGGACTAACTGTGCCATGATTGTTTTCATTTTATCCTTTTCTCTTTCTATGAACCTCAGTTGTCTGCTAAAAAAGCCCAGGCTTCTTGTCCAAACATTCAAAGTTCTTGCACATCTGGTCTCAGTATCCTCTCCTACTTTGTCTCTAAACCAATGGAAAAAAGCTGAATTTAAAGACAAGACCACTCTAGCCAAGTTGACCCAGTTATTTTTTTGCAGTTTTTGGCTGAAGCTGGGTTTGAACCCACCACCTCCGGTACATGGGGATGGGCCCAATTTGGCCCAGTTATTTACACTCAAATAGCCCACAGTGTGCATTTCTTTGTCTGCTACAATCTCCATCAGATTGCTCCCCAACATGCAAATTCTATTTGTTCTTCAAATCTCAGACCAAGCCTGCCTCTTACATGAAGTCTTCCCTGACTAAACCCCATTAAGAATAACAGTAATCACCAGCATTTTTAGAATACCCAGTGTATGCCAGCAATTTCACTAGGGGCTTTGCGTTTATTTCTGTTAATTCTCACAACAACCTTGCAAGTTACTATTTGCCCATTGAACAGATGAGGAAACCAAGGCAAAGGTATTTTCTTTAGGTTACCCAACTAGTATGAGTGTATTTGGGATCATAATATGCCAATCTATCTTGTTCCAAGCTCTTTCTACTGTGACAGCTACAAAGACCAACACAGTTTATAAGAGAGAAAGTGGTAAGTAGTTAAGTCAAGGAAAAGCCCCAGATGGTTCAGAGACTCACTCTTGCTTTTAGCTAATTGGGAACTTTAATATCAGTGACTTGGTATCACCAGAGTAATAAATAAACCTGTTCCAAGTTGAAAGATTTTGTTTCTGTTAACTGCATCATACTCAAGGTGGCTATGCTCTGAGGAATTTTCCTGAATTTCTTAGGGCTTCCAGCAATCAGTGGCAAATAACACTTTCAGCCCTGAGAGTGCCAAATGGTAGAGGGAGCATGGGCTCAGAGTTAAGCAGCCTGGCTGTTTGGTTTACCTTGGCAAATTTGAAATAAATTTTTTGGGGGGTAGATAAAGAAATATGGCCACAAAGTCCTCCCTTACTTAGATGCATGGACCTTACAATGTGTCTTTCCTCCTCCCAAGAAAAAGAAGGGGCTCCCTTGGGGACTGGCCTTGTAATTGGCTTTGCCCAATTGAATAGGAAGGAGCCATATGCCGAGAGTTCTGAGAATGGGGGCCTACCAGCTTCCAGTTCACCCTCTTATGCCTCTACTCCATGTCAGGAAGACTCCATGTCAGGAAGAAGCTGGGATGAAGACCCGGCAAAGAAGCTCAGCCACTGAATACTGCCCCCATCTGAACACTGCCATACCAGTAAGAACTGACCCACTTGATCAGTTCTTGGAAAAATCTTAAGCCACTAGATTTTCACGTGTCTTGTTGCATAGCAGTAGATCACTAATGGGTGAGATTCCACTGGGGAAAGGAAATTGGAAAATCGTTTGGAATATAGGTATAGGAAACGTACTTTGCCTGTAAGAATTAAAGGGAATGGGATAAGAGGGAAGCTTATTATTTCCAGGAAGCCAATTGAGTTAAAAGAAAACAGACACATGAAGGATGCTCAGGTCCAGAGTTAATATTCAAATACCTAGTAAAATGAGAATCACAGAATCAGAAATTTCAGGCCTAGGCAGGCCTTCCAGAACTAAGTGGCCTGGGGATGACAAATAGGTTTTAGTATTTGCCAACTCCAATTGATTGGTAATGGCTGCCTGGAATGCTATGTTGAGAATTCTGAGGCTTTGTCTATTTTCAACAGAAAAGAGGGCTGTGATCGATTAGTAATGTCTGCAGGTCTCACTTAAATTATTTGAATGTGCTGTGCTCTTTCCAGTCTCAGCATCTTTACTTCAGCTGCACACTCCATTTGGAATACTTCCCCCACCCAGCACTGATTTTCTTGCTGGCTTATTTTTCAAATTTCAACTTTAATATCACTTCTTTTGAGAGGACTTCCCTGCCTAAAACTCCTCCTGTTCATGTCTCTTGGTTACATATGTTATAATTTTGTCATTATGTATTTGTGTGTGAATGTGCTTTTAATTACTCTTTATCAAATACATTCATATAACAGCAAGCTTCCTTAGGACAAGGCAGTATCTATTTTTTCCCAGCTGTTTCCCCAGCTGTTTACCTAGTACAGTGCTAGGGCAAAGTAGGTGCTCAATAATGTTGAATGAATGATTGAGAGATAGCATGGATGCCAAGTTTGGCCATCCTGAAATAATCCAATTTCCTCCTCTAACCTGGAGTGCTTAGGCCACATACCTAAGATACACAGTCTGTCCAGCTACAAACTCCTAGTCCAGTGCTCTTTCTGAAACATGAGTTCTACGGTGCACAGAGCTGTGTCTTAGAGACCAGGGGCTTAAGGAAGAAAGATGCTGATACTGTGCGAGGTTAGGGGAAGGGTCCATAAAAAGGAGAGGAGGCCAACCCTGGGATTGGAAAGGGCTTTTATTGGCAGAGGAAGAGGAGAAAAGTAGAGTGGAGCCTGACCAGGAGCCAGCTCACCTTTTGCACAGTTTCAAGGGGCTTTTATTATCCTTTATCAGTAGGGTTGACTGTGGAAGTGGTGATTTCCAAAAAGTCATCCCTTCTGCAGAAGGACTGATTTTTGTACTCAGAGGAAATCTAGGAGTTACTTCCTTAATTGGCCACCAGCCGGGGCCAAAATAGAACTTAGTGTTCTGTTGTTTCCAGTCTTGAAGCATTTCAGGGGTTGGGCAGGGGGTTTATTGTTATTATGCAGTTTTGTTTCTGGCCTGCTCCTTCCCACCAGCTGTCTCCCAAAATGGCTGTACTCTTGTCAGGGCCATGAGGATTTCTTTCCCACACTGAGAGACTGAGGTTGTGCTGGAGCAGCCAGCCAATTCAAACACATTATCAAACTACTGATGGGGAAAAATAATGATGTTTTCTCATGTTTACTTACAAACTTTGTCACTTTAAGCTGATGTTTGGCTGTGCTGTGGTAGGTGTTTTTGATGGTACCAAGTTGTGGGTGTGGGTATGCAAGGGGTGTTCTGTCTTGGGCTTTGTCTCTGCCCCATCCACACAAATGGAATGTTCAGGAGTTAAACGGATGTGTGGTTGCAGCATCCCACATCCCAGGGGGTAATATAGTAAATGTGAGATGACATTTGCATGGCTCTAAATGCCTTTTGGGCATTAATATTTTGAAAAGAAGATAAATTGAACATGAAAAATAAGGACCAGCAAAGATATTTTGTCTCACTGTCAAGGGCAGAAGCAGTAAAAATAGTCCTGTGTCCAAGGCAATCACCCTATTTGATGTGGGAAACCTGTGTTGCCACAGAACTTCCATGGATGGCAGATACATGTCACTCTTTGCAGTCTTTTCTTATTAGGGATGACCAGTGTTTTCCTGCGGTGAGTGACCTGTTCACTGGGGGATCTGGGGCACAGGGAAGGAAGGCCCTTCCCTTTAAATGTGCATTGAGCAAAAAAGCACATTTGGCAAATTTCTGTGACAGTTGGAGTGACGACAATCATTTGTGGGTGTTGAGTAGTGGTAAGACACATTAAAGTAACTTTACTCTTTCCTAGTTTTAAAAACTTTTATTCTCTCTTTATAATAAATATTCTCTCCCCAGCTTTGCCTTCAAGACAGTGCTGGCAAACTTTTTCTGTACAAGGCCAGATATTTTAGGCTTTTTCGGCTATAAGATCTTCATTCCCACTCTTCTACAGTAGTTTGAAAGCAGTCCTAGACAATGTGTAGATAGTTGAGTGTGGCTGTGCTCCGATAAAACACTATTTACAAAAACAGACAGAGGTCTGGATTTGGTCTATGGATTGTAGTTTTCTAGAGCCTGCTTCAGGAGACTAGAATCAGTGCCTTTTTTTCTCCCACGAAGGATGAAAACTTCATTCATCAATTCCCAAAGATTGCTTCTTGCCTACAAATATGTAATTAATATAAGCAGCAAAGTATAGCTGAATTTCCATGAATTTAAAGCTGCTAAAACAAAAGACTAAGTACATTGTGCCTTTGGGATGAAGGAAGAGTATCTAATCTAAGAAACTTAAAAAATTAAAACGATGTATAATTTTCAAATTCTACTCCTTTGCAGCAGTCCTCCTGCAAGTGAAATTTTCAAGTAGAATAGCTATTATTTCTCACTGATGAACCACAAATGGACTGGAGATATTTGCATACCTTTTTACACACAATATACACCAGTACCCTCACCTCTGATTCTTCTTACCAAATTCCATTTAATTTGTCATTAATTAGTAAATTGTTATGTGAGATGCTGCAAGGCATCCTGGGTGAAACAGCCGTGTGATGATTATTCTTTGGGTAGCTATCTGAAATTGTTACTACTGAGCAATTTCCATGAAAATAGAAGGGTCTTTGGAGCTGTTCTTTTTAAATAAGAATAAAATGAACCAAATGGGGAGAAGAAATAAAGGCAATAATAAATCAAGGACAAAAGACAAGAGACTATTTCCCCAAAAAGGATATAGGAAGAAACCAGATTAGCTTCTTTTTGCAAAGAGTAGGTGCATCTTCAACTTTCCTTTGAAGACACAATAAAAACAAAACAAAGTTAAAGCAAGCCTAAAAGTAAACCTTCCGTATCCCGGGAAGTATTCCCAAAACCTATAAGGTAGTAGGAGAATCTTGGCCAACTATAGGAACGTTGCTTCCTTCTTTCTTCTTATATCCCCAAAATATATTTACTTTTTTTTTTTTTTGTCAATTGCAGAATCATTGCTTTGAGCAATTATCATTGTCTCTATATCTTTTCTCACTTTTTTTTCCCTATTTTTTTGTTTTCACTTTCAACTTTCTTGTTCTCTCCCTTTCTTTCTTTCACTTAAAACCAGGCCCAATGGTACCTTCCTGATCAGAAGGGTTTAGCCTTCATATTGTTTTAAGTGTTTAATTTCTGCTTACTGTCACCTCCGGAACCAAGTCCAAATGAAAAGCAAGCCTCTTTGACCCTCTGCCCTCCCTTTCCTGGCTTCTCTCCTCCAGGGTTTCTATGGTTGATTGAACGGTGTGTTAGGTTCACTGAACTTGGTCTTGGCTTCGATTCCAAGCCGAGACAAAGTCTGCTTCCAGGCCAATTTCCATATGAAAGCAGCTGAGATCTCTTTTCCCATTTTGGAATGCCAGGCAGCACCCTAGCCTCTGAATTCTCAGACTAAAAGTTGTTGTCCAACTTCCCCCACCCCCACATCCCAACCCACCCTAATTTCCTCCTATTCTGCTTTCTCTGGCCACTGGATTTCCAGCCCTCCCAGTATACTGTTTTGTCCCTGGAGAGTGGCTGTGAGCTCAATTCATGACCAACTCACTTTGTGTTTTTCTGAGGCCAACGTGTAAGAGGGATTTGTTTATTAGGGTTTGAGATGGGTAGTGAGAAGTGTCCCTCTCAAACCCTAATAAATAAATCTCCGCATGTAGGATAGAGAGAAAATTCAATGCCCATTAGGGTTGAATTTAAGAAAATCACAATTCCCATTGCCAACTATTTAGGAACAAACAGCCCCATTAAAAAATGTATCCCACTGTCTATAAATCAGATTTGGAGTCTTAGGTAAACTGCCTCCAAAATTTCTGCTTTACTTCTAAGATGTGGTTTTGCCAAACAGGAAAATGACAACAAAAAATATGTTGCTCCCTTCCATTACATTTGTTGTGTAAGCAAATGGCCTGTTTGGACCCTTAAAATTGCCATTAGCAAATATAATATCCCCAAGCTGGAAAAAACTCAGGATGCCTGTCTCTATTCTAAAGCCACAGAGATGTGTGTGGGTTGGTAAATCAGAGCATTGCCATCAGATTCTCAGCCACCTCAAATCAAAATGGTTCCAGAACTTGCTGGTAGCCAAATCAGCCTGTATTTATTTACTGGCTTGTATTAGTATCAGTGCCTCGATGTTTCTGCTGGAAGATTTTTCCCAATGTTCAGACCTGGTCATATTTCAGTAATGTTCTGAATAAGGCTTTGCTTCTTTCATTTGCTGGGGAGTAAGGTATAGTGGCTTACACATGCCTTCTGGTGGGAAAAGTACTATTATTGTTTTCATTATGTCTCCTGAAAAATGTCAGTTCTATAGCAAGGTGCAATTGTCTGGATGACTATAAATATGGCTATAATTTTGACACCACGGAGTTGTCACAGAATCCTTGCCATGGCTGTGAGGACAAACATGTCCTTATGCATAAAGGGTCCGTGTATGTGTGCACGTTTATATGTACTCCATATATTTTTATGCATGTTCCTGAACACATGAGCAATGTATATGTGTGCATGTGGTATATTTTTCACTGTGTGTGCACAAAGGTATTTGTGTATGTATGTGTGTTTGAGATGCATATACCCATGAATTTGCATGTATGTGTGTATCTAAATTTGTATAAGTCAGTGGGTATGTGTGTCAGGGAGCGGATGAATGTGCAAATCAGTAAGTGGAACCCTGCCAACCAGAGTGCTAGCAGCCAGAGGCTTTCAAGACCCTTTGTTACAGTTGCATTCCCGGCGGGCTCCAAACCTCAGTCTCTGCATGGAGGTACAGTATGCTCTTTTGAAAGAAGAAATTATTGAAACGCAGAGTGTCTGCTGTTGCAAGCCCAAACTGCTAAGTCGTGCTAGCCAGGTCCCCGAGAAACAGCCGGGATGTCACTGCAGACATAGACCCTAAGCAGAAACATATGTGTGCGCCTCTGCCTTGGAATCCAATGGCCGTTAAGGAAATGGATCTCTGTTGAAGAGTAAAGGGACGAGTGAAGGGAGAAAAACTGAATCAGCCCCACCATTTGCAACCAAGGTGCCTGGTGTCATTTATTATGCTGACCAGGTACCCTCCCTATGGATTGTAATAAAATAATCTCCCCTCATTTTATCTGCACTTTATTGTCCTGAATCTGGCCTTTGTAATGAATTCATACATAGATGGGTGACAATAAGGAAGAAGAGTTTTAGTAGTTTGACAGCATTAATATTGATCACAAAATAGATTAAGAGACAGCTAGGAGGAATTTCTTCAAGGGATCAAAATCTCCCTTTCTTGCCAAGTCCCCAAGACAGCTGACAGCAGTAGACTTCAACATTTATCAATGCAACGATTTCAACTCTTGAGCAAAGAGCCTCCCATCTCAGAGATTTTACATCTAACAAATCACTGCATTTTGCCCTTAAATTTATCCCATGGCAACATTTTGGCAGGATGGTTGGACTGTGGGATCAGGAGATGAAGAATTTTCAAGAAAGGATTTCCCATCTCCAGCTGCTACACACTGAGCTGCATTGTCCGGGGAGAGGTGGCGATGATTAATCACGTCCAGTTCCCTGGGACCCACTCTGCCCTCCCCCTCTGCCTTCCCCTTCCCTCCCCTTTTCATAGGCTTCTTTGACAGCGAGAATGATTTACTGACTAGTTGAGATAACAGATATCAAGTCTTAGGTCCAATCTAGTTTACTGTCTTTTAAATAAACAGGCCTGGTCTTGCCTTGGGCCATAACACCATTGCCTTTTTCATGGCCTTTATGTTGAAGAGTTTGTCTCTGCTCCCAGATCTTCTTTGCTTTGCTTGGTCCCTGACCCCTTAACTTATTCTATAGCCTTGCTGAGGCCTAGTTCATGGATGTGTTTCCCCCGTGAGGACCGCTGGCTTCCCTTCCCTGCTGAAATCCTTATTTGCTCTTCTGGCTGTTATGTTTGAGGCTCTCTGGGGAAGTACTTTGTTGGGGAAGTACTTTGTATTATCACAATCGGCATCCCTGCTGGGTTCTCACTAGTTCCAGGGATGGAACTCCAACTCCTAATCAGCTGTAGTATGTTCTCAGGATCATTACAGGAATGAGATTTCACAGAAAATAAAGAGGAAGAGGACTATGATTTATTGAGCATCTAGGCCATGCCACGCACTGTGCCAAGGAGCTTCACATATGTTTCTTAATACTCACAACAAGAATGTATTGTAACTCCCAGTGAACAGATTCAGTAGAAGCTAGCGGATGCTAAGGGAGTTGAAAGATCTTGCTCAAGGTCACTCAGCACAGCCAGCGAGTGGAATAGCAGGAGTTAAACCTGCATCTATCCTGTTATCTTGTTCTTTCCAATAGTCATAATGTTAATCATGACTATATATATTTTTTTGAGGCAGAGTTTCATTTTGTCACCCTCAGTAAAGTGCTATGGCATCACAGCTCACAGCGACCTCAAACTCTTGGGCTTAGGCGATTCTCTTGCCTCAGTCTCCCAAGTAGCTGGGACTACAGGCGACTGCCACAACGCCCAGCTATTTTTAGAGAGGAGGTCTCACTCCAGCTCAGACTGGTCTTAAACTGGTGAGCTCAGGCAATCCACCTACCTTGGCCTCCCAGAGTGTTAGGATTACAGGCGTGAGCCGGCGCCTCTGGCCTTAATGACGGTAGTTTGGGGGCATATCTGCCAGGCTTTGTGCAAAGCCAATTGCCTATATTAGTTTCTTTCACTTAAAAAATTAAAACTAATTCACCTTTTAAAAGTGTACAATTCAGTATACTTTTTAGTATATTGTGCAACCATAACTACTCCCTCTGTTCTAGAACATTTGCATTACCTCACAAAAAACTACATACTCACTACTGTCACTTCCCGTTTCCCCTTCTCCCCGTCCCTGATAACCACCAACCTGCTTTCTGCCTCCATGACTGTGGTTATTCAGGAAATTTCACACAATATGTATTCTTTTGTGTCTGGAGTCGTCCACTTAGCATAATATTTTCAAGGTTCATCCATGTTGTAGCATGTATCAATAAATACTTCATTTCTTGTGAATGAACAATATTCCATTATAAGGGTAGAGCAGATTTTGCTTATTTTGGTTAAACCTTGCCACTATCCTATGAGGTAGGTGCAACAATTATTATCTCCATAGGTAAACTGAGCCAAATATAATCATTGTGCATTTGTTTTTCAATTTAAGTTGCTTCATAGCAGATGATAAGCCAGGTAAGTAACTGTGATGTGACACATATCACATAAGGCTCTCAACCAGGCTAGTCTCCACTTCAAGACTCTGACCCAGCATCTCTCTCTGGGGGTTTTCCTGACTCCCCTGAAGCCTCAGCCGCCAGTGTCAGCAGGCCGTGGAACTGTGCTTTGGCAGGGGAGGTGGATGAAGAGAAGTAGCATTTTTTTTTTTTTTTAGACAGAGTCTAACTTTGTTACCCTTGGTAGAGTGCTGTAGTGTCACAGCTCACAGCAACCTCAAACACTTAGGCTTAAGTGATTCTCTTGCCCCAACCTCCCAAGCAGCTGGGACTACAGGTGCCCACAACAACCCTGCTATTTTTGTGTGTGTGTGTGTTGCTGTTGTTGCAGTTGTCATTGTTGTTTAGCAGGCCTGGGTGGAGTTTGAACCCACCAGCCCTGGTGTGTGTGACCAGGGCCCTAACCACTGAGCTATGGGCACTGAGCCTAGAAGTAGCATTTTCTGTTGAGGCATCTGCTTATGTTTCCTAGTGGCACAGCATCTATCAGAGCAAACGACATTTTCCCTTTCCCAGTAGGGATTTCCTATATTTATAGAGAATAAAAGTATAAGAACTAAAGAATAGATGATACGTTACAGCAGTAAGTAAATGGCTTTCTTAATAAATAAAATCATACTTCATGTCAACCTCCTATTGCTTCAGTCTATCTTTATGATAATGAAATCTGGCAGAGCCTGTATAATACAGCACAGCTCCTCCCCTTCTGGGCTTGGGGGCTAGACCACACCCAGGAAGGTTCCTGGCCATTGCTGGTGCTGTGTGCTCTGTCAAACAATGCTGTTGATTGTGGATGTGCTGGAGGAGTCAGGGGGAGAGAGCACCAAGGTGAACAGGAGCAGCCTGAGAGTCCTCCCTAGACTGATGGGGATAAGCCAGAGCTGGTAGGTGTTGAGGCTTTTAAGCAAGACTGGAATTTAGTAAAATACCAGAAGAAGATAGAGATGGAGAAAACAGCTCCAGCAGTGCACAGGGCTAGGAATAAACTGGGTGTGGCTGGAGAAGAATGAGCAAACAGTTCTGGCTGGAGTTGAAAGGATGTTGGGAGGGGACTGATGAGGGAGGTAGAGATGGGACCATGGCTGAACAATGAGTTTGGATTATATTAAAAAACAAACAAACAACAAAAAAAAATAACCCAAACCAAGATCAGTCCAGGGGAACTTTGGTAGAGTCAACTTGAGCATTGTGTAGTCAGCTGGTAAGGCATGAACTATCAAGCAACTGGGGGCAGGTTTTTCTACTTATTGCTCCTTGAGAAATAATGGCAGAGCCATGGGGCTTGAACCCAGCTAGGGAGGGGCACAAGGTGGCGTGTTTACAGGCAGCTGGAAGCTATGGGAGCAGGATGCAGACAACAAGGAGGCCACTGTGAGGAGCTGGCCTGATGTGCAATGAGGGAAATGAGGAGGATTCCAAATGTGTCCGGGACAGCTGGGCATCCCTACCCTGAACTGTCCAGTTTGGTGACCAAGTCACCCATGTGTGTTCAGGGACCAGGGTCTGGGATGGACTGTGACTACCTCTGAACTTAAGAAATGTGTCAACAGTTCAGCCTCAAATCTGGATGATTCTGAAGGTCTAGTTTGAAAATGTAAACGAGGAGCCTTTTATTCTGATATAACTATTATTTTTTGGATTTTTATATACAGAGTACATTAAGTATATTTGCTTTAATATTCATGATATTATGGGCAAGGTAATCGCTGTAAGAGGTCAAGTGACTTGCTCAATATTGAACAGCTAGCAAGTGGCCAGAATAGAACTTGGTCCCTATGCCCCAGGCATCCAAACTCACAATCCTTTACTCACCCCAACAGACTTTCAGATACCGTGTTGACATCTGTGTGTATTTTTATCACAATCATTTTGACTTTTGACTTCCTAACCCATATGTGAGGAATATATAACGTGGTCCTGGTTATGATTCCTTGCTCAGCCCTAAAATGTAGATGAACACAAGGCCAGATTAAAAAATTGGGGAGGTACAAAATTCATTTATATCCATGAACTGATACCACAACCACATGTCTGGATTTGTCTGCAATTGCTAGCATTTGTCTTAATATTTAAGAAGTTAATTTTCTTATAGGAAGATTGTATTCGGTAAGCAGAAATCCACACTGATACTTTACAGCTTTCTGTGCTCCCTGGCCTCTTAGGTCACAATATCCACTGCGGGATAAAAAAGTGCATGTGTGTGCATAAGTGTATATATGCGCAAGTGTGCACATATATGTACACACACACACACACACACACACTCCTTTATTATTGGAAGAAAATAAGCATGAAGAGGCTGTGGGAAGTGGTCTGGCACAGGAAAACCTCTTGCCTGTCTGGTGAGATCCACATGGAAGCCGGGCTGCGGGGGTGTCTCTCCTCTGACCTTTCCACCCAGGACTCTGGCATCAACACTTACATTCCAAGCATCTTCTCTGAGAGCACTGCTTGGGGTATGAGGCTGCTCACATCGGGCCAAGAAATTTCACCCATATGTTTCTGATTCATTTACACTCATAAAAATGTGATTTTAAGAGCAACGTGACACGCAATAAGCTTTCTAGGGCCCTCACTCCTGCCCTGTGTCTCTGCTCATAGGAGCGGACAGATCTGTTT
Source organism: Loris lydekkerianus (assembly GCA_963574355.1). Taxonomy (NCBI): domain Eukaryota; kingdom Metazoa; phylum Chordata; class Mammalia; order Primates; family Lorisidae; genus Loris; species Loris lydekkerianus. Next base: position 12,784 of record CAUYPK010087860.1, on the reverse strand, counting down.
TGCCAAGAGAAAATGAATTCAGCCTGCAGGGTCCTCAACCCCAGGGCAGGACCAGCAGCAAGGTGCTCACAGCCCATCCTCTGCCAGCATAAGACATCTCCCAACAATGCACCATCAGGCTGAGATTTTGCCTGCGGTCTGGAGAGAGCACTGGTTCAATAACCTGATGATAATGATGGCGTTTTTCCTTGCTAGTTTTATTTTCTCTATTTCTCCTTCTTTCTTTTGCTCTCATTACCCTGGGAGCATTGATTCCCCAGCTCTGCTAATGGCTCTAAATACTTTGCAGCCACTGTTGTATCCTTGTTCCTTCAGATTAGCTCATCTCAAACCACTCCATTCACTTCCTTTGTTTTGTTTTATTTTGTTTTTATTAACTGAGATATTGCAAATTAACTGGAAAGAGTGGAGTTCTGTTTCTTTCTCAAGTTCTCATTGTCTTTTAGGCCATTTGGCTGGAGAACTGTGTACCTTGGCCTCCAATGAGTTTACCTGGCTCTGCCATCCGCCCATACCCTGTCTATTGTTCTTGTCCTTGTTTCACTGGCTGGATTTTACTCTTTGCTCTCCTGGAGATGGGAGTGGTGAGTTCTGCTCCTATTAAAGCATTATTTTCAATCATAGAAAATAACTGAACACTGCTGTTCCATCTGAAGGAGCGATGGAGGCTCACGAATGGGCTGTAAGCAGAGCCAAACATTGGGCACAGGAGGGACTGAGCTGAGTAGAGAGGCCCAACAAGCATGTGAAACAAACACAGGCAATCTGAGAAACACCAGATGTAGTGAGGCCAAGGGACAGGCTTTGGGTGTTGGAACTTAGATGAGCTTTATAAAGCACAAGGTGGAGAAGCAAGGACTTTATTAGATGTCATTTTCTTCCTCTTCTACTCACGGAATGAAGCTCCCTTTTTTCTTTTCTTTTCTTCTATTTTTTTCTTTTTTTTTTTTTTGAGACAAGGTCTTGTTCTGTCACTGGACTAGAATGCAATGACATCTTCATAGCTCACTGCAACCTCAAACTCCGAGATCAAGCCATCTTCCTGCCTCAGCCTCCCAAAGTGCTAGGATTGCTCTTTGAGCAATATGAGCCACCACACCTGGCTTTGGGATAAAACTCTTGAAGATGCTGGATCAGTTTAGATGAAGATGGCACCTTAGGAAACCATGGGGAATGATGTTTGCCTGAAAGTTGGAAAGGTTTGAAGTGATCAGATTGTTAATATTCATTAATGTTTCAGAAACATACTGATGTGATGTGTTGCCAAGAAATGTTTCCCACCTTAGATCACAAGGACTTCCTTCCATCCTTAGCAAGTCTTTCTCATCCTTCTAGCAATCCTGTCATGTCTTTGAAGGATGTAGCTATCTCCATTCCACATACCTCATAATTTGTCATCTTGCTGGTATGTCTGTAACTGGGTGTTCTTCCCTGGTCAACACCAAGAACTGCGCCTTCCCTGGCTCAACAGTGCTCACCATTGTTGCTCTGGGCACAGAGGACAGTGAATAAGCACCTCCTGGCTCTGATAGTCTGTGGCCTGGGGACATCTCAATTCCTCTGCAGATTCTAAAGGATCTTTTCTAGATTCTTTGTCTTGTTTCTGACAAATCAGCCATCATGATTGTCCTACTTCTTATTAACAGATGACCTGGAATTCTATTTGTCTAATTCTTCAAGTCTTTCTTGCCTATTAAATGTCTTATCTACCATGAGGAAATTGGCTTTGATCCTAGATCCTTGGGTTGCAGTGGCCACCAGCTCCAGGCCCAATCCTAACCCTGACTTCCACACCTTTCCTAGTTCAGCTCATGGTTCTCTTCCCTAATACCCACCAAAAAGACCCCTTTTGTCTATGAGATCTGTCACAGAAATTGAGATATGTAGAGAGAATATGGTCAGTAGAGTGTAGATTCTTTAAATAGTGATGATAACATTCTGATGTAGAGATCAGCCTTGTTGTTGATTTGTCTGCTTTGATAAAGGAATCCGTCCTGGTTTTCAATTATGGGGTATTGATACATAGTGCAAGAGTGGGTCTCTACTTTGGATGTGGCCTGTAGACTACTATCATTGACTGTTGACTGAAGTGGGCCACCCAGGCATGTTTGAGAATTGTAGGCTGTCCTTTCCTGCTCCCAGCTCCTGGCCAGCTTTCTTTTGTGTGCCCACTTAGTTGCTCTCTTCACATTCCATTGTGGCATCTGTCCTTCCCTAGATGAATTTCCTACTGCTACAGAGCTCAGGTACATCCCACTTGGCACCTAAATACAAGGGCCATGGCTCTCCTTGGCCTGTGGTCTGCAGAGCTGTGGAGTCATTCTGACCTTCTTGACGTCTACTACCTGTCCTGCAAACAGGTCAGCTCAGTCTCATTTTCGTACTCTAGTTCAGTTACCACAAATTACCAGTCCCTGACTATACCTTGAACTTCATTTACTATGTTTTCTCTACATTTCCCCCCATCTCCTCCAGGTCTCCAATTTTACAAATGCCCTCTACTTTCATCATAAGATATTGTCTTCTGTTTCACAAGGAAAATAGGAAAGTCAGTGGATGGAATATTTCCATTTTCCCGCTTCCCTATTGCACAGATATTCTTGTATCCATACTTACTCTTTTGTAATCAAAATACAAGAGATATTCCTTTTCCTGTTTAAGGCTAATATTCCCTTGCCTCCCAAAGAACCATTTTTTATTTTCTTTCTCAAAATTATATAATTGTCTTATTTTATTTAATTTATTTTATTTTGAGGCAGGGTCTCACTTGGTTACTCTGAGCAGAGTGTCGTGGTGTCATAGCTCACAGCAACCTCAAACTCTTGGGTTCAAACAATCTTCTTGCCTCAGCCTCCCAATGCCCGTCTAGTTTCTCTATATTTAGTGATGGGGTCTATATTTCTATATTTAGAGATAAGGTCTTGCTCTTGGCCAGGCTGTTGTTGAACTCCTGAGCTCAAGCCACCCACCTCAGCCTCTCAAAATGCTAGGATTACAGGCATGAGCCACCACTCCTGGCCAGCACAATTTACTAAATTTATCTATTGTTCCCTGGAAAATTTAAAATATTAATTTTATCAAATCCAAAATTTCACATATTGACAGATCCCAGATTTCTTTTTTTGTTACCCACATCCATTTGTCTATTCTTGTGCCAGTGCCATAGTGTTTTAAGTATCATAACATTTTATATTTATATATAATAATATTGTATATTGTTAATTTTGTCTCCTTACCAGAATATAATATATAATATATATTCTTATATATTAAGTGTTACTTTTGTTTCCTTACTAGAATGTAATTTTCACAAAGTGAGAACCTTGCCGTTTTTGGTTACTGCTGGATCTCTGAACATGGTGGGTCTTCAAAGCTCTTTGTTCACTAAGTGAATTTCCTGTGTCTTTAATCTCCTCTCCTCAGTAACTTCCTTCTCATCAACATTTAAATCCTTTCATTAAAAAAAGTAAAGCAACCCTCCTCCCAAAACCCTATACTTAGTCCAGCTACGGACCTTTTTCTACTTCGTCACAGTCATGCTTAAAGAAAAATGTTGTCTACACTGAATATCCTCATCCCATTCTTTCGTCCCTTCCTAAAACCTGATTGCCACCTCTGTTACTGCCTGGAAATTCTCCTGCCATGGGCGCCTAGGACTTCTGATCCTAGAATAGTGTGGTGTCCCCAAATCTCAACCTAAATAAGATGCCTCCTTTGAGTTCCAGACTCATATACTCAATTTCTAACAAACAATTTCCATCTGCTTCCTCAAACTACACACATGTTCCTCACTGCAGAAAGTGACATTATCATACATCCAGATATTTAAGCAAAGACCCAAGACAGCCTTAACAGCTCCTTCTTCCTCACCCTCCATTTTCCTATATCCAACTACTCACTACACTCTTCCTAAATCAATCCTTAGTTGATTCTCTTGTATTAGTTCGGCAGCCACCATTGTTCACATGAATTACTACAGCAACCCCAAAGTGGTCTTTGTACTCTCATCTTTCTTCCCTAAAACCTATTTTCCATTCTACAGCCAGACTGAGTACTTGAATTGAAACTCCAATCCTGGACTCCCACTTTAAATGCACTGGCCCCAAATGGCAATGGAATGAAGTTCAAACTCAGAAGCATGAGTTTGTATCTCTGGTGTACTTTTTAATAGCTATTTAATATACATAAGTCATTCTGAGACTAAGTTCCTTCATCTGTAAAATGGGAATGATAATGCTTTCCCTTCTTCTTTTGTAATGAGGTCGAAATATCATCAAATATGTAGAATATATAAAGTGCTTTGTAAAGAAAGAAATGAAAATTCACTGTTCATTACATACCTGTTAAGTGGATCAATGAGTTTCTTCTGTCTCTCTGCTCCCCTATTCAGGCCCACCAGATGGGGAAGGGAAGCATAGCAGTAAGGGGAGCAATTTTTATCCCCTTGAATTTGAGGAGGTGCTACTTTGCAATCTGGGACCAGTATGTTTAGCACTGACTTTCCTTCTCCTCAAGTGTCTTTATTGCATCCATCCATACCTCCAGCTGGGAGAACCACTTCAAATAAGCTCTCCTCAGCATATATTTCCACCCCCCCTGAGGAGGGTGTCTTCTGTGAAGTGATAGGAACAAAAATAGATTTTTCTAGAAGGGGAGAAAAAGGAAGGACTTTCTCTCATTCAATTATCACTTCAGCAGCTGACTGCATGACTGGGAAAATTCCCCTCACAACTCTCAATGGGTTCTCCATTGTCAAAATTCCCCTTCTCACTGGCTGACCGAGAATGGTTTTTAGTGCCAACAGTATTCGATGTTGAAATCAGAGGGAGGTGACACAAGAATCTCTTACTCCACATTAATCTCTTCATTATTTCTAACATAGATATTATAATACATCACAGATTTAATAGAGGATAATAGTAATACAATTCTAAAGCATTAGGTGTGATCTGGGGTGACCACAGTCTAAACTTTTAATATAAAAGAGATAGTCTGTATGAGAAGGTAGATGAGCTCAAACACAGCCTCACACAATGGACATCACAAAGGCATTGCCTTCACAATAGGGAGTGAGAAATGAACTTTTCATTACAGGATATGATTGACATTTTTTTGTGTCCATTCATAGCTGCAAAAATTTCAGTGTATAGCAGAGAACATGAAAATTTTTTTCAATAGCTTTGATGGAAACTTTAAGGTAGGAAATTATGGACTCTTTAGTCAATTGTTTCTAAAAATGGAGAGCAAAGTGAAATAAGTTTGCACCTTGCTGTTAGTCAAGATGTTTCTTTCCACGATTTCTTTTTTTCACTCTGTGATTTCAAAGTGATATATGTCTTTCCAATAGCCACAGGTGGTAGGTGTCTGTTCCAAGGATTTCTCTGTAAGTATTTCCAGCAGGCGCCTATGGAGCTAAAGAAACAAGAGAGAGTCACTTCAGTTGCCCAGCTCTTCAGCTCCAGACCATTTTGGTGTCCTAGAACTAACTTATCTTTCCTTTTCCCCTCTCTTTAACCTCTTCATTGTCTTTCAGGTGGGTTTTTACATCTGGAGTTCTTCTCTTTGCTCTATATCCCCAAGAATTAGGTATTCAAATCTGTTTGCTGGTCTCCAACTTCGTACTTGCTATGCACCTACTCCCTTGAATTGCTTTTTTTCAAAATCAGTCTTCCTGGTCACAGTTAAATGAGAGGCGGCACCCCCTCTCCACTTCAGAGTCTCTAGGGGCTTCTCACAGATGATTTGAGCATCACTCAGGCTCCACGTAACCTGCTGAATTATCAAGTGAAAGGTCATGACGGTAGAATGATGAGGTCCATTACAGGAATGGGAACTGGAGCTTGGCAAGGTCTTTTCAGTGGACCAGGGTCACACAAAACCATGGCAGAGCTAGGGCAAAACCTGCTCATCCTAATTCCCCGAGTTAACATGCTGATTCATAGGTGGCCAGGAAAAATAATTGGAATTGCAATAGTTTTCTATATATTTCATAACCAAAATGTTTCAGAACACAATAAAAAGGATTCATGCATGTGGTGATAATTTCCTACAACATTAGCTGGAAGAATTTCTTCCCTTAAAAGTGTGTTTTGAGTTTTTTTTCTGGCTTTAACAAGGGTCAAATTTAAAACTTGATAGGAAAATTTATTGCTTTAGTTAAAAAAAGAAAGAAGAAAAAAAGTGTACAGAAATCTTATGAAATATTTCAAAATCTTGAAATATATATGTAATAATATATGTTGCAATGCCCTGAGCTCTTTAAGATGCCTCTGGCCTGGGGTCTGTCATGGGCTGCAGTCTAGGTGTTGTTGGCTGAGGCTGTGGTCTCAGCTAAAGGCTCAGCTGGGGAACCTGCTTCCAAGTTAACTCATGTTTTTTGGATGGATTCAGTTCCATGTGGGTTGTTGGACACAGGCCTCAGTTTCTCATGAGCTGCTAGCTGGAGGCCTCCTTTGGTTCCCTGCTACATGGAGTGCTCTGTAGAGCATCTCAGAAGATGACAGCCAGCTTCATCAGGGTGAGCAAATAAGAAGGCAAGAGAAAATAGCACAAAGGGAAAGGTGAGGATAGAAATCACACTCTTTTATAACCTAATTGTGGAGGCAATATCCCATCATGTTTGCCATATTATAGTCCATGGAAGCATGTCACTGTTTCGGCCCATACTATAAAGAGTGAGATACACTTGGCCTGTGATGAATAGAGTAGCTGGGCCAGAGTAGAGAATTTTCTTCTGTGGCCTAAGAAAAAATAGCTCCAATGCAGAACTTCATGTACATTCAAGATACAAGTAAAATGGCCTATTTCTTTTTATTTTGAATTTACTCCTTCATGACAAAAAGGCCTAGTTTGTTATGTGTACTTATATATTGGCATTCTTTTAATAAAAGTACTGTTATCGTATAACACTACATATAGGAATGTTACTATATGAAAGATCCTTAAGATATCTATGAATTGATATTAAGTGAATAAAGCAAAGTGTAGAATAAATAGTATACTAGCTATTAAATAAAAAACACTAGAAAAATAAACCAGAAAATAATCCCCTTCAAATAAAATGATCATCTCTGGGGCAAGGTAGAAGAGATAAATGGAGGGGAGAGGGATGGCAGCTAGTATATCTTTACTTTATAATATATGATATATTAACAAATTATAGTTGTGTGTATCTATAGGACATAAAAGGATGTGATGATTTTTGAATACAATGTGGAGTGATTAAATCAAGCTACTTAACCCATCCAGCAACTCAAATACTTGGTATTTTTTTGATGAGAACATTTGAGATTCATTCTTTTACTGATGTTGAAATGTACAGTACTCAATTTTAGCTCTATTCACCCTGCTGTGCAATAAATCACAAAAATTAAACTTACACCTCTTACTTACTTAAGGCTGTGTACACTTTGATTATCATCTCCCTAGTAGCTCCACCTTTATTCTCTAGAAACCACCATCTTACTCTGTTTCTATAGGTTCAATTCTTTTAGATTCCAGATATAAGTGAGAGCGCATGGTTTTTCTCCTGTGTTTTGCTTATTTCATTTAGAATAATGTTCTCCAATTTCATCCATTTTGTGACAAATGAATTTTTTTTCTTTTGTAGGGATAAATAATATTCCAGTGTATGTAAACATATCACATTTTCTTTATTCATTGATCTGTTGATAGACAATTGGGTTGATTTCATAACTTGACTATTGTGAATAGTACTGGAATGAAATGAGAGTGCCAATATCTCTTCACATACTGATTTAAAATCATTCAGGTAAATACCCGGAATTTGAATTGCTGGATAAGTTGGTAATTCTGTATTTGGTTTTCTGAGGAACATTCATACTGTTTTCCAAAATGGTTGTACTCATTTATAATACTACCGACAATGTACAAAGGTTCCCTATTCTCCATATCCTAACACTTATCTTTCATCTTTTTTTAATAAATAACCATTTTCTTAGGTGTCAGATGACATTTCATGATGGCTTTAATTTGTATCTTCCTAATGATTAGTAATGTCAAGTATTTTTTCATGTATGTATTAGCCAGTTATATGTCTTCTTTTGAAAAGTGTCCATTCAGGTCTTTTACTCATTCTTTAATTAGATTATTTGTTTCCTTCTATGGATTTGAGTACTTTATACATTTTGGATATTAATCCCTTAGCAGATGGATGGCTTGCAAATACTTTCTTCCAATTCATAGATTATCTTTTCAATCTGTTAATTTTTCCTTTGTTGAGAAAAGCTTTTTATTTTGATACAATGCCATCTATTCTATTTTTTTCCTTTTGTTGCCTATGTTTTGGGGCTCAAATCCAAAAACATCATTGGACCAATGTCTTATTGTTCACGTCTATGTTTTCTTCTAATAATTATACAGTTTCAGATTTTATGTTCAAATAATACCTTTTGAGTTAATTTTTGTATATGGTGTAAGTGTCCAATTTCATTTCTTTTGTATATGAATATTCAGTTTTCCCAACACTATTTATTGAAGATTCTGTCTTTTTTCTTCTTTCGTATTCCTGGTGCCTTTGTTGTAAATCAATTTGCCATAAACGAACAGGTTCATTTCTGTGATTATTGTGTTGTGCCATTGCTAAATGTGTTGTATTTTTATGCCAGTAACATATTGTTTTAATTGCTATTGTTTTGTGGTATAGCTTGAAATCACACAGTGTGATGCCTCCAACTTGTTTCTTTTAACTAATGACTGGCTTGAGTATTTGGGTATTTTTCTAGTTCCATATGAATTTTAGGATTTTTTTTTCTTTATATCCATGAAAAATAATAAGGTACTTTTCGTAAGTACTATGTGGAATCTATAGATTGGTGTGAGTAGTATGAATATTTTAACAATTCATGAACACTGGATATCTTTGTATTTATTTGAGTCTTTAATTTCCTTTTTTAATGTTTCATAATTTTTGGCATACAGGTCTTTTACCTTCTTGGCTAAACTTATTCCTAAATTGTTATTCAAGTCAAGTTTTCCTTATTAGTTTTCTGTCCAGATGGTGTGCCCAAGCTTGAAAAAACGGTATATTGAAGTCTACTGTTATTGCATTGTAATCAATTTCTCCTTTCCAATCTTTTAATATTTGCTTCATATGTGTAGGTGCTCCATATATATATTGGGTACATATGTGGTATATGGGTATATATTGGGTATATATGTACCCAAATATATATTGGGTACATATGTATTTATAACCATTATATTCTCTAGATCAGTGGTTCTCAACATTCCTAATGCCTCCTAATGCCATGACCCTTTAATACAGTTCCTCATGTTGTGGTGACCCCAACCATAAAATTATTTTTGTTGCTACTTCATAACTAATTTTGCCACTGTTATGAATCATAATGTAAATATCTGATATACAGCATGTATTTTCATTGTTACAAAGGGGTTGCAACCCACAGGTTGAGAACCACTTCTCTAGATGAATTGACCTCTTCATTTTACATAATGGCCTTCTTTGCCTCTTTTGCAGTTTTTGACTTAAAGCATATTTGGTCTGAATATCATTGATCTTATTTTCTTTTTTGTTGCCATTTATGCTTTCATCTTTTTTTATCCTTTTGCTTTCAGTCTCTATATGTCCTTAAAAATGAAGTGAGTCTCTTGCAGGTAGCACAGAAAAAACTGAGTTGTATGAGTCTAAAAAAAATTCTTCATTCACTTTCTTGTTTTTCTTTTTATCATTCATTCACTTTTTGCCTTTTTATTTGAGAAGTTAATTAATTTACATTCAAAGTAAAAACTTGCTATTGACATTTTGTTAATTTTCTGCTTGCTCCATATTTTATTCCTTTCTTCCTTCTGTCTTTCCTTGTGGTTTGATGGTTTTCTGTAGTGTATATTTTTAACATTAAAAAGCAAACAAACAAACAAACAAAAAAAAGAATTTGCTTTGTAGTAACCAGGAGGTTTATCTAGAACATCTAACTCTTAATAGCAGTCTTATTCTAAGTTGACAACAGCTTACTTTGGTTGAATTCAACAACTGTCCCCTCCTACTATTTTGTCTTCTTGGTGTCTAAATTTGTATCATCTTGTAATATATTCCTTGACAAGTTATTTTAGCTATGGTTGTTATTCATATTTTTGTCATTTATCCTTTATGCTGGGAATAAAGTTACTTTGCACACCACTGTTACAGTCCTAGAGTATTCTGAATACTATTCTACATTGCTTATATCATTAGGTTTTGTGCTTTTGTAAATTTTATATTATTAATTAGCAGCTTTTAGTTTCAATTTATAGAAACTAAAATTCCTGAAGGGCTGACCTTATGGTGATAAACACCCTTAGTTTTTGTCTGAGGACATCTTCATTTTTCCTTCATTTCTGAAATTCAGATTTGCTGAGTGAAGTATTCTTGGTTGGTGGGTTTCTTTTTTCTTCAGCACTTTGACTATTATCTCATTCTCTTCTGGTCTTCAGATTTTCTGCTAAGAAATTTTCTAGCAGTTGTATTGCTATTCCTTTGAATGTGATTTATTTCGCACACTTGCTGCTCTCAGAATTGTATCTTTGTCTTTGATTTTTGATACTTTGTTGTATATAATGGTGAACTACTTTGGGGGTTGAATTTCATTGGCAAAATATGTGCTTCCTATACCCGAATGTTGTAGAAAAATTTTCATCATTATTTCTCTGAAGATGCTCTCTGGATCTTTTTCTCTTTCTTCTTCTTCTGGAATGCCCATTATGTATACATTAGATCTCTTGATGGTGCCCCATAATTCCCATAGGCTTTCTTCAATTTTTTTCATTCACTTTTCTTTGTGCTCTTCTGATTAGGTAGTTTCAAATGTTCTGACTTTGAGGCCACTGATTCTTCAGTTTGATCAAGGCGACTGTTAAAGCTTTCTACTGCATTTTTCAGTTTAGTCATTTTATTCTTTGTTTCTAGGAATGCTATTTTTTTTAATTGTTCCTTTTTTTGTAAAACTTCTCACATTGTGCATTGTTTTCCAAATTTTATTTAATTTTTCTATCCATATGTTCTTGAAGTTTACTGAGCTTTTTACAGGGTATTATTCTTAATTACTTTTCTGTCATTTTTTAGGTCTCTTTCTTTAGGGTCCACTTAGACTGAAGATTTGTTACTTTCTCCTGGAGGTACCATGATTTTCCTCTTCTTTTAATCCTTGTATCCTTGTGTTGGTGCTTACACATTGGTGGAGACAGAGACCTTTTGTGGCTTTTATAGTTTTTTGGAAGGGATAAACTTTCACTGATTAGTCTAGCCTGAGCCAGCTGATAATAACCCTGTGTGGGCAGATCTTGCTTTCAGGTTCTTTAGAAGACTGAGTTTCTGCCTTTGGTCTTAATTCAGTTAAGATAGCTGGCTTGGCTCTGCCTTCCAGCAAGACTACTGGTTGAATTTTGCTCTCTGCCTGAGCTTCTCTATGAGAACTGTAATCACTTTTGACCTGGCTATGCCACAGGGTGTATTCCCTGATCATAAACCATTGTTATTTGAGTTCAGCAATTGAACAGGGTTTCAAGAGAGGCCCCAAGGCTAAGTGGATTGGGCTAAATGAACCAACTGCTGTGGTCAGTAAAAATGCATAGCTGAGATTTACCACCCTCCAGGGGTAGGGTCTGGGGATAGGTTTTGAGGCTGAGAGGACTGCTGATTAAATTCTCAGGTGGGGCAGAATTAATGCCCGTTTCTTGCCAAAATTCACTGCAGTGGTCATCTCACTTTATGGATATGAGCCCTGGGGTAGAATCTTTAGCTAGATCTGGTGTTTGGTCATCTGGGGATGCAAGCCAGGTAGCACTTTCCACACTTTTGGAAGAAACCAGCCTGGCTTTGTCGGTGAGCTGTGCTATCACCTGGTATCTCTCATTGAGTGCAGCTGCTAGCAGGTACACTGAGATTTCACCAAAATCTACATGCTCATCTCTGTGGGCTCTTCCTCTTCATTTGTTTCTGCCTGATCCCAAAAGGGGACTAGTCATGAAGTTTCATCTTACATTTCCCATGAGGTGAGAATGGAATGGACTTCTTGAAAAGCATCTTGAATACGGGGGAAGCTGGGAATTTGCCCTCCTAGTGATCTTTTCCTATTACAGAAACCATGAGCCCTGGGGAATCTTCTCTGTGTAGGACTGTGCCAACTTGGTGGTGGGGAGAGTAACGCAGTCAAAGAAAGACTGTTTCTCCTCCTTTTTCTATGTGAGCCTTTTTAAAGTTCTCTGGACATACAGATAACTCAGGCTTATTTTCATAGTTTCAGGTTTTCACCAAGGCAAGTTGAAGATAGTTGCTGTTGATCTTTCTGCTTGGGGTGGTGGTGGTAAAGCTTGGAATCTCCTACCTTTTTGCTAATGTCACTCCTCTGTATAGTTTTAATGTTTGAGTGTTGTAAATGTCTTAATCAAATGAAAGGGAAGTGGACTTTAAAATTTAAAGTAAACTGGAATAAATTAAATGTACATGAATTTAAAGAATTGTTTCAGATGAATTTTGAAAACAGTCTTCTAACTGAGCATGCATATTCTAAGAGCATATAAAATACTATTTTTATGTTAGAAGCCACACTATTATCATTTTGAAAACCATTTATTATGCATATAGGGTAAAGTAAACAAGTTATGCCAGTGTTATCAGGAAAATATTTTCCATCTAAGTGAGAAAAATTGTGGCATGACAAGAGTGCTTGACTCATTTTTTTTTTTTTTTTTTTTTTTTTTTTTATTATTTGGCCATAAGATACAAAAAAACAGTTGGTCAATGTGGGGGGGTGCGTCTTGGGGTGGG
>CAUYPK010087859.1:0-27517 GCA_963574355.1 Loris lydekkerianus | reverse complement strand
TGAAATTATATATTGCTTTGGGTAGTATGGACATTTTAACAATGTTGATTCTTCCCAGCCATGAGCATGGTATATTTTTCCATTTGTTAACATTTTCAGCTATTTCTTTTCTTAGAGTTTCATAGTTCTCTTTATAGAGATATTTCACATCTTTTGTTAGGTAAATTCCCAAGTATTTCATCTTCTTTGGCACTACTGCGAATGGGATAGAGTCCTTAACTGTTTTTTCAACTTGACTGAGTTGAAAAATGTGTATCCCTCAGTGAAAGAAACACATCTGAAAAAGCTATATACTATATAATTCCAACTATATGACATTCAGGAAAAGGGAAAAGGCAAAGTTGTTTTTTTTTTTTTATTTCATTCTTTTGTTTTACTATTATGAAGACAGTAAAAGGAAAAGCAGTTTCCAAGGGTTAGTGGAGAGAGTTGAATGACAAGCAGAGCCCAGAGGATTTTTAGGACAGAGAAAATACTCTGTATGATGCTGTAATGGTGGACACATCATTATGCTTTTGCCCAAACCCATAGAATGTTAACATCAAGACGGAACCCTAATGGAAACCAGGGAGTTGGGTAACTATCATGTGTTCATGCAGGTTTACCAATCATAACAAATGTACCATTCTAGTTGGGGACATTGATAATGGGGAAGACTATGCATGTGTGGGGCAGGGGATATAGAAAAAATCCTGTACTTTTCTCCCAATTTTGCTGTATACCTGAAACTGCTCTGAAAAATGAAATCTTCTTAAACACTGAACAAAACAATAAAATAAAATAAGGAGTAGTTTGCTCCCACAGGCATCAGAAAGCTAGCTCTGGTCTGACACATGTGAGCTAGAGGCAATGGCTTAAAGTGCTCTGGGAAGGGAGCATCCCAGCAACAGCCCTGCCCTAAGGAGGGTAAACTGGGGCTACACTGAAGTATAGGAGTCTGTGTCCCTGGGCCTCAGCTGCCTCATCTGAATATTGGGGTACCATGCAAATCTGAAAGCACAAGAATCAATCAATATTTTGTAAGAACTATTCAAAAGTTTATATTTATGATTATACGATATTCTATCTGTGAAATGCCCCCATGGCATTCCCTCAACAAATTGAGGAGAAAAGGAGGATGGTATCTGTGCCTTGCAAGACTCAGTGGCATAGTGGGGAACAGCACAGCTCGTGGGGAGGGCTGCCTAGGTGGGAAACTTGGCTCAGTCACTCACTGGACATGTGACAGAGACTGGGAGATTCTTTACCCTTCCCTGTGCCTCAGCTTGACCATCTTTAAAACCTCATGGTGCTGTCATAAAGATCAAGCGAGTCTGCATCTGTAAAGTGTTGGAATAGCATATGGCAGGTAGCATGTGGCATAATCAGTGTCAGCTGGGCACCTCTTTGTGCACACACACCAGTGTACACAGACAGACCTACCCTAAGTAAACATATTCAAGGTGGGCAGGAGGAAAGCCAGGTAGAAGAGTGTTATCTGAACTGGAAGAGTGAATGTAGGTTATACCTAAGTATTTAGGTGAGCAAAAATCAGTGCTTGCTTCTGTCATGTACAGACACCACTCTGGGCACTTAATATGCATTCTCTTTGACTTTGTCAATAAAAAATCCTTGAAGGTAGATAGTAAGGCATTAGTACTCAGCTCATTTTGCAGATGAGGAAAGTACTGTTAGAATAAATGTCCAAATCCATAAGGTTAGTGACAAAACCCCAGTGCAAATCAAGCCCACTGAAGTTTGCAAGCGTACCGCCTTGAGAGTTGCCTTGGCCACTCTTCCGGGACCCCTGCTCTGGGCCAGGCGTGCTGCTGATCGCTGTCCTTTCTGCAGTGATTTTAGACCTCATAGTCCTGAAGAATGAGCAATATTAGCTTTACTTCTTCTCTCAAAGATCTGAGCCAAGCCTTCTACTTTACACTGCCTAATGCTTACCAGCAACAGCGAGGTGGGAAGCATCTGAAATTTTTCAAAGTAGGAGTTAAGATGACATTGCTGACAACACTCGGATATATTTATTTCCAACCATGCCAACTGGCACTTCATATTAAATAATGAGCCTCAGTCAAACTGGAAGGATGACTCATCACCTGTCAGTGCCAACTGGTGAGACTTACTGATTGCAGCCTAAAGCCAGGGACACTCTGTCATTAGAGCCGGGGCCAGTATTCTCATGAGGCGTGCTCCCCAGAGGGGCTGACATTAGTGGTCATCATGTGTCTCATTTTTGCTTGGCTGTAGAAAGAAGTGGTGATTGGTGTCCATTTGGAAGACGCAAAGGAGAGGGTCACATGCAGAAAACAGTGACGGGGCATGAGCTCTGCCAGCATTACTAGCTTGAAAGTTTGTGTAGTTCCTTCTCTGGTTCTTATTTATCAAATGTAGATTTCAAAATTACAGCTAACATAGGTGGTTTCTAAGGAATTCAAGATAATCAAGGAATTCATGATTCTAGAAACATCCATACCTGAGCCTTGCTAGGCATTCTCTATTCTGTTTAAAATCCTACAAAGAGAAGCCTTTCCAAGCCCCTCTCTTCCTCTCCTCCGTGGTAAACCCTTTCTGGAGTTGACAAACTTACAAATAAGCAAGGTGCTTTCTTAAACATTTTTTTAGCACTCGTTCCGCAGCGTTATCTAGACAGCCCCAGCCTACTCTCTGGCAGCCTTTTCAAGTTTTCTCCCAGGCTCAGTCTCCCTCACCTTCCAGCTGGGAGTCAGCTTTTTCACTCCTGAGTGTTCTTGATCCAGAAGAGCCTTAAGCTTCATTCTCTCACAAGATGCAGCCTTGTGTGGTGATTAAACATTCCTCCAAGAGTATTCTGCAGACACAGGTTAACAGGGTATGAAGTAAGTGCTCTAAGAAATTGCTCTGGAATCAAACGTGCATTAGAGGTGCTTTGCTGACTAAAGTTGAACAAGCATCTTTATCGCAGGAGGTGGTGTCTCTCTCCCTTGCCTGTCAGCTGCTGGGACTGAGGAATTGCCCCGTCCTGACAGTTTCCTGAATCTTACAGATTAGAAAGTGAGGGTGATACCTATCTCCTTCAGTCCTCCCAGGCTAAATCCCATCTCCGCTACAGGAGAGGCCATGAGGGAATGAGCAAGATAAAGGTTTTATTCTGGGTTTTTTTGTTTTTCAGACAGAGTCTCACTCTGTCACCGTAGGTAAAGTGCAGTGACATTGTCTTAGCTCACTGCAACCTCAAACTGCAGGAGGGCTCAAGTGATCCTCCTACCTTGGCCTCCCAGGGTGCGAGGATTACAGGCATGAGCCACCACGCCTGGCCGAGATCAAGGTTTTGGGGGGTACACACAGCACAAAGGCTCAAGTGCCAGCTCTACACATTCTACGAGTATAACATTAGGCTCATTCTCTCTCCGAGCTGTGTATCCTCATCAGTGGAAAAGCCATTCAGGGCTGTTGGGTAGAATAACTGAGGAAACACAAATAAAAGGCCTGTATTATTCAGACAATTCCAGATACTATCAGAACCCAGGATTACGGGGATTATTACTGTAATCCCCATGATAATCAAGCAGGCCCCCACCCCCTGTGAAGATGGGTTTGGCCTCTCCATTCTAACTGGGTCATGCCTGTCCCCTCTTCCTCCTTAGAAGGGGTGTATCCCAGACCCATAGGGACCCCCCCAAGGGATATCAAGCTTGCTTTCAAGCAGCACTGATGACTGATCCCTAAAACAGGCAGGCAGTTCTACAGAGGTGCAGCTTGTCAGTAGATCGAAAACCCACGAACTTGTACTAAAAATGGCAGATGGCAGAGTCCTCAGGAGAGCGCCAAGGGAAAGTGCCCCATTCCTGATGTCACCAGAAAGTCCTGCAGGGCCATCCTGGCTCTAGGAGAAGTGTCCTCTGGAGACCAGTCAATGCTCATTTGCCACTTCTAGTCTCTAAACAAGATGAAAACTGGCAGCCCTCAGACATGTCTCACTTGGCCCACATAGTGGTTTCAAAAATTCATGTTGGTTGCCAAGAGTTAAAAATTCAGAGAGCTCATATGAAAAATTCAGATACATGGCTTCTTTTCCTTTTTAAAATCTAAATATTCCTTCATCACAGCACTTGCCCAGGGTGGAGCAGACACAGTCTCCTTAGAGGGACTCTATTCTCGAGGAACCGTCCTTCCTTGCTTTGTCTGTCTTCTTGACATACTGTGTTACTCAATGGCACTTATAGGCAGCTGAATCGGAACCTAATTCATTTAAAAAATTTTGTGTTAGTTATTTTACTGGGCACTAAATGCCCAGGCTAGTGATGGAGAAAGATAAGCAAACAATGGCAATAGTACTTAGGGGCTCTGGCAAACACAGACAAAAGGCTATGGGAATCCAGTAGTGAGAAGGACAATTGCCTAACAGTATTACCTATAATTTATTGTCTACTATGTGCTAAGCATTTTCCTGCCTAGGAGTCCAGGATAGCTTCACAGAAGGGTCTCACTTGAGTAGACATTTTCAGACTAAAAATCATCCTGCAGAGTAGGGCATTTCAGGCAGAACTACACGATCAAAGGTTGTAGCAATTTACATGCTTGCCAACAAAAAGTGTACAAGGGTTTTGTTTTCTTCACATCTGTGTCCATTTTTAATTAGGTTACAGTAGCTCCCCTTATTTGAGGGTGGCATGTTTCAAGACATTCCCTCTCCCACATTTTTTATTTATTCATCCATTTATGGACATAGGTTATTTTTATATCTTGGCTATTGTGAATAATGCTGCTATGAACATGGGATTATCTGATTATCTCTTTGAGATCCCAATTTCATTTCTTTTGTATATATGCCCAAAAGTGGAATGGCAGATCATACAATAGCTCTATTTTTAACTTTTTAAAGAACCACCATACTGTTTCTCATGACTATACCAATTTGCATCCCCAACAAAAAGTATCTAAGAGTTTGCTTTTTCCCACAACTTTATCAACACTTGTTATCTCCTGCCTTATTTATAATAGTCATCCTAACAAATATGAAATGATATTTCCTTACTCTTTTGATTTGCATTTTTCAGATCATTAATGATGTTTAGCACTTTTTCATATCTGTTGGCCTTTGTAATTCATCTTTGGAAAACATTTATAGAGGACCTTTGCTCATTTTTTAATCAGGTTATTTGCTTTTTTCCTATTGAGTTTTATGAGTTAGTTGTATATTTTGGATATTAACCCCTTATCAGATATATGATTTGAAAATGTTTTCTCTTATTTCATAGGTTGAATTTTCATTTTGTTGATTCTATCCCTTGCTATGCAGAAATTTTTAAGCTTGAGGTAGTCTCACATGCTCATTTTTGCCATGATTGCCTGTGCTTTGAGGATAATATCCAAAAATCATCACAAAAATTAATGTCAAGGAGTTTTTCTCTGTTTTCTTCTAAGAGTTTTAAAGTTTTGGATCTTACATTTAAATCTTTAACCCATTTCAAGTTAATTTTTTTCATGTGGCATAAGGCAAGGGTTCAAATTCATTCCTTACAAGATGTGGATATTATTTTTTTCCAACACCATTTATTGAAGAGGTTCTTCTTTCCCCACCATGTATTCTTGGCACCCTTGTCAAAGAACAGTTGACCATATATGAAAATGTCTATTTTTGCACTCTCTTTTCTATTTCATTGGTCTATGTGGATATTTTTGTGTCATTGCTATCCTGTTTTGACTACTGTAGCTTTGTAATATAGTTTGAAATCAAAGAGTGTGATGTGTCTACCTTTCTTCTTCTTTCTCAAGATTACTTTAGCTTTGGGGGGTCTTTTATTTTGATTCCATACAAATTTTAGGACTTTTTTTCTAATTTCTGTGAAAAATGGCATTGGAATTTTGATAGGGGTTGCATTCAATCTATAGATCACTTTGAGTCGTATGGGCATTTAAACCATGTTAACTCTTCTAATCCATTAACATGGAATATCTTTCCATTCATTTCTGTCTTTTTAGTCCTTTTATTGGCTTGCGCCCATAGCTCAGTGCTTAGGTTGCTGGCCACATACACTGGGGTTGGTAGGTTCAAACTGGCCTAGGCCTGCTAAATAGCAATGATAACAACAACAACAACAACAACAACAAAAATAGCTGGGCATTGTAGCAAGCACTGGTAGTCCTAGCTACTCAGGAGGCTGAGGCAAGAGAATCTCTTAAGCCCAAGAGTTTGAGGTTGCTGTGAGCTGTGACACCAAAGCACTCTATCATGGGCAACATAGTGAAACTCTGTCTCAATAATAATAATAATAATAATTCCTTTAATTAATGTCTCCTAATTTTCAGTGTATAGATCTTTCATCTTCTTGATTAAATTTGCTCCCAAGTATTTTATTATGTTTTATGCTATTGTAAATGGAATGATTTTCTTAATTTCTTTCTTAGATATTGTTAGTTTGTCAACATGTAGCTAAATTTTAACTAGTTCCTATACAGGCTTAGATGGAAGAAAAGGGTCAAGGACCCTGAAAAGGAGGACGGACAAGGGGGATAGAGCCAATGTAGCCCTGACCTTTCTGACCACTGTAAAGTAAGCCTGGTCCGAATTAGCCTAGACTGGTCTGTATTACCCTTTACACAAATCTTCTATAAAATATGTTCAGGGAATTCAAAATTGCATGGATACTAGTCCAAGTCCAAAATACAAGGAAAGGCAAAGATAATGCCAAAATACTGACAATGCACTGGAAACCCATGTGTGATTTATGTCCCAACAAAATAACATTCCTCCCACATCAGAACATAGGTTTGAGTCTAAGTATCTGCAAATGTATGTCTTTCCTCTCAAAGCCATGCTCCAAATACCTTTCACAAATTACATGCTTTCATCACTGCTCTTTCCAGTATCTTCTCTACTTGTTGTTGTTAAATACTTCTGCTTTGTGAGTCACTTCTTTTTGGCAATACCCAATCATGCTAATATGCAAAGGGGTCACGAGGCAGGTCTGGGGACACTTTGCCATGCAGATTATTTAGAAGAAGCAACATGAGAGCCCTTTGGGAAATTCTCAAATGTAACTAAATCAGAAAGTAATATCCTGTTTTGTCTGCCCTCTGCTCTAGTTCTCCAGTGTCCTGTAGAAGAATCCTGGAGTTTCTCCCTGCTGGCTCAAAGACAAACAAATCACCGGCTCCCAGCCCTACCCTAGAGCCATTCTAGGGAATTGCACTGAAAACAGTGTCATCAAAACGGTATCACAAAGATGCAAACAAAGCCTTAAAGGTCTCATGCCTGTTGATTTCAATTCATGAAGCAGAAATTTTAATTTTCTTATAGAATGAGCTTTTATATCAAGAGCTGTTGGTTCCCAAACTTTTCATATAAGAGGATTCCCATTTCTACTTCAAATAATTGTAAGAACTCTCCAGAATACTGACCGTCAGTATCAAGTAGCTGGTGTTAAAAATGATGAAAACTCACTAATAATTTAGTAAGGGTTTTTAGAGGAATTTTAATTCCATTAATCATAATACTATTTGTGTCTTTTTAGTGAGAAATGGCAATGCACACATGTGTGAGGTGTCTCTCTTCTGCTTAGTCTGAAGTGTGAACAGCATATTGGTAAGCAGACTTGGTAAGCATATTGATCAAGGAGGCCTTTGCAAAAATTTTCTTTCCCACACTTCATCCTCAACAGGCAGTCCTCCACCCGCAGATTGAAAATAATTATGACTCAGAAGAAACAGCAAGGGTTCAGTGTTTTGTGTTTCCTTTAGGTTTATTTTTTCTTTTGTCAAAGGACAGAATTCACTGCGATATCTGTAGAAAACTATTGAGATTTGGTCAAGGCCCTGTAAAACTATGCTCTCTGTCTGCCTTTCATCTGCTTGAATTAGCCACAGTCTCCTCAAAGGGCAGACTCTCTGAAAGTCTCTTCCGTGGTTTGCTTCTGGGGATAATGTCTTTTTAGGGTCTGCAGTTCTGTGCTGTGGGCATGGTTATAAGTACTGTAGTTTCTCCTCCAGAACCTAATAATCCAGAAAAGTACTAGGGTCATGTGAACTTAACACAGGAAGAGACACAGCAAGGAAGCTAGAAAGGCTCCCCAGGTATCAAGATCCCAAAGTTCCATAAAGAACTTAATCGTACACTACAGTTAGGATTTTACCAGCATGTAGTGGATATATATGACATGTCAAGTAATATGGGGCAAAACATTAAAACTCTTACCTCAAGGTGGTGATAGATACTAGGGGGAGGTGTTTTTAAGCCCTTTGGAGAGCTACAGAGGCATAGAAACCCAACTGCATTAAATTCTATGAAAGGCACAAAAGAAATATTGTAGTTCACAGAAGGAAAATTGTCCTCCAGCCAGGCTGAGATCAGGAAGGCTTCAAAAGGAAGCTACATTTGAGTTGGCCTTGACAGACAGGGAGAGTGGGACGATTCTCCAAATTCCATGCTTGCTACACTGTTTGTGGTTTGGGTCCAGAAATAGACAGTAGGTGAACTAATCTTTGAAATAAGGTAAAACACACACCCCTATTGCCAAATAATATAATTAATAAGCTTCTAGATCTTTGGTTCTCAACCTTCCTAATGCCTCCTAATTCATGACCCTTTAATTCTGTTCCTCGTGTTCTGATGACCCCCAACCATAAAATTATTTTCGTTGCTGCTTCATAACTGTAATTTTGCCAGTGTTATGAATCGTAATGTAAATATCTGATATGCAGGATGTATTTTCATTGTTACAAAGGGGACGCAACCCACAGGGTGAGAGCTGCTGTTCCAGATGGTATGAGCTAGGCACAAAGATCCAGGTTCTGGTAAATCTGAATGAATGACTTTGCCTGTTAAGGGCTGAATCGTGTCCGCCCAAAAGGCATACCTGAAGTCCTAACTTCTGGTACCCAGGAACGTGACCACATTTGTAGATAGGGTCTTTCAGGAGATGACTAAGTTAAAAGGAGCTCCTTATGGTGGGCCCTCCTGTAACATGACCCTCCTTATAAGGAAGGAAAATTAGGATAGGGAGAGGGAGGAGGGGAAGGGAAGGGAGAGAGAGAGAGGAGTCCACCTGAAGATACCTACAATTCAAGGCTTTAGAAGAAACCCTGCTGATATCTCCAGAACTGTGAGGAAATGCATTTATATTGTTCAAAATCCTTGGTCTTTGATATCATGTTATGGCAACCCTAGGAAACAAATACATTCCTCGTGTTACAGTTTCCTGATCTTAGACTTATAATCCCTCCTATATTACCATTCTTTTACTACATCCTTTTGTGAAGATCATTGACATTTCATACCTCCCTGGCCCATTTTTTATTGGCCACTCCACCAGCCTCCTTCCTGGCTTTCCCAGGCCACACTTCACACTGTCAGCACTGCACTGATCAGGGATCTCTGCACTCACAGGAAGCTTCCTCATCTTTGCCTTTGCATATTTCCTCTCCTTTACATATTTCCTCTCCTTTGCCTCTTGTCTATTTGGGGAGTTCCTCATAATCTTTTAAAACTCAGCGCAGAAGCATAATCTCTGGGTAGGCTTCCCTAACCTTCTCTCCCTAATTTGTAATGACCCCTCCTATATATTCTGAACATAATTGCCTTATTGCTCCTATAGTGGTATTTCTCTTCTGAAATAGTAAGCTCATTTCCAGTGTCTTGTTCATCTCCGTAGGCCCTTGCCTAACACAGATACTGGCACACAGAAAGTGCTCAATAAATGCTTATTAACAAGTGATTTAACAGGTTTTCATCAAATAAATTCACATTTTAACAAACATTCTATGTGCAGCAAACTCTGAATTGGGACAGAACACAAAAGTGGGTCTTTGGGGTTGAAGTTACATTGATATATACCAATTTAATTTTTATATAACACTTCATTGCTTACTAAACACTTTTATCATTCATATAAAATATATGATAGGGCCTAAATTGACCTTAAACCAAGATCAAGCATCTTCATTTGTAAAGAAAGAAAACTAAGTGAAGAAATCTATGGAAAGTACACAGACACTGACAGCTGACCCAGGGCCTTTTCATTTACTCAAATCACAGTCAATGATTTGGGCCTGGATCAAATCTCAGCTCCTCCATGGGCCTCTTCTGAGGGCACCAGTTCATGCTAATACTCCTTCTCTGGGGTTACTTATGTTGCCTTTTAGTCTTGCTCTTTCATGTAATGCTCCATAACTCTGTTTTTCAGAACAGGTTCTGAAATTGGGAAAACTTAGATCCACATCCCAGCTATTCACACATGCACTCTCATACACATACACACCCACAAACACACTTGCACACATACTTGCACACTAACCAAAATAAACTGGGGCAAATGTTGCCAGGAGGGTGTCGATTTCTGGGACATTTGCATCTCTAGAGCTGTTGAACAAGAGATTCAATGCAAGGCAGAAGGAGACTGACCGAGGATATGTCAAGTGAGTACATCAGTGGCCAGAAATCTTGGGTTTCACGGATATAAGAAAATGTGACTACTGGGAAATGTGATCACCAAAAAATGTGGGATCCAGTCACTTCAGGCCGTTTGACACCCTCATCCAATCCATGGATGGTCAATCCATGGCCATCCATCCATGGTCACCCTAGTGACCATGTAAATATAATCTACTTACTCCCTACCCTGTGCCATGATAGAACATGGAGGGAAGCCCTACATCATCATCCCTGCCCCTTGTTGGTTGGTATCCCAAATTACCTGATGCTGGTTTGTGGTATGGAAATAATATTCCATGAGTCACCTCCTCTAGGTTGTGGTCATCAGAGCTTGGCAACCTGAGGCCACACTGTGTCAGCCACTGGTAACGTGTAGCCCGGTGATAGCCAAAGCGTTAGCTGTCTCCGATAGAGGTCGTCCTTGAGACCAAACTATTAGAATGCTGAGCCTGGAAACAAATAGAAAAGTGAAGAAGTCTTACATTTTGAGGTTAACACAGACTTGCTAGAAAAAGAACTGAAGAAAAAGAAATCTAAATGTCCAAAAATATATAAGGTAAGAGATGATGTTATAAGAAGAGCATTGACGAGAAGATAGATCAGAATCCACCTAATTCCATGAGACTGAAAACTGAAACAACTATAAAGTTAGATCAGAAGAATGAAGAACCAGTAAAGCTAGCATGGAAGAAAGATATGAATGAAAATTCTCATGTTTAGGAAAAAAATACAACTATTTTCACACAAGTTGAAGCATAGGGCAGGGGGGGAGAGAATGAATGAAATGCACAAGAAATGGTTGAACATTCTAAAGCAGATGTGCAAGGTATTATCTATGAGAAAAAAACATCAGGCAGACCCTCTAATTGAATGCCTACCAAAGATGGTGGGCATTGGATAGATAATAGTCACTGGGGCTGGACAGAAGGAGAGAGTTCAATTGGAGATCACTAAGATGATCATTCAGAAATGGCTTTGAAGAAATTGACTTGTGACCCCAAAGTAAATCTTCCCTTACAAATTCTTAAAGAAGAAGGTAACCAGGTATCTATTAAATTTGATAAGAAGAATAAAAAGAAACACTTAGGATTATATCAACACTCTCTGAAGGAAGAGTATATCTTGGGAATTAAATTAAACAAAGAGTGAAATATTAGAAAGCTCAAATTAAAATAATGGCTGAATGATTGAAGAAAATGAACAAAACCCTCACAGGTAGAGCGAAAAGGCAGTTTAAAAATAAAGGAGAAAAGCCCAAGCAGATGAAACATGAGTTGTGCACTCGAATGGCTGGATACCTATGAGAAATAAGGCAATGCCAGGGGAAGAAATGCAAAGACTCACACGTCTTTTGAAAAACCAGATTAACAAAGCTCATAATATGTGGTTAAAACTTCAAACAATGGTGGCTTTGGAGAAGGCAGACCAAAATTAACTGAAGCCAATGTTATGTTTGAGCTTTCAGAAAAGATATTCAATGTTTTGCTGATCAAATTACATCATTTGACCAGCCTGGGAAGAACAAGGAATTCCTTGGATTAACACATCACCAAGGCAGGGGCTGAGTTCAAGTGGGATGGCTCAGAGATCCAGGATCCAAAGCAGCCAGTGTGTCCCCGCCTTAGGATCCAGATCCCAGGACAATGATCTCTTCATTCTTTTGACCTAATTCTGAACCAGTTCTTCCTCCTGATGGGTTAGATAGAGTTTTACCCTACCGCTCATAAATCTGGTCATCAATCTGAACCAGTCTAACACACAAGTTTTAATGCACCTTCTCTTAATTAAGCATGAAGTCCAGCATCTAAAGTCAAGTCCAGTAGAAAGGATACTAACATTCTCTTGGAAATGTATATTCTTCATGTCTTTTTCTCCCTGAAAGTGGAGCAGCAGCCATCCTGGCTTCTTGTTTCTCAGTATCTAGGCAGGGGGCCCATGCTGGAAATTGAATGGGGAATCTCCTGTCCCTCTACCTCAGTAAGCCCATATAAAGCCCCATCAAATTACTTCCCACCCAGGGGATTTTCTGCATTGTTCCAACTTCTGTCCCTCAAGGAGAAATCCTTGTCATCCTTGTCCAAGCACTGAATTCCATCCCTACAACCACTTTTAGAAGAAAGGGGTGAATACCTGTGGTGCTGATCCCTCTTCCAAGTGAACCTTGTTATAAAAATCTAGAACCATGCAAAGAAATTTTTTCTATATTTTCTACAGTCATTTTGAATATGACCCTCTTTAATTTAACTGCTTTTGTTTAAGTGCTTGGACATTTGTTCAAATTGAAGCTTGATGAGAAGTATAAATCTTAGACCAGAATTTCTGTGAGTGAAGATGATTTATCAATTAGGATCTTATGAATAAATTATTTTATGTTATTAGGGAATATAAGTATTATATTTTAGTTTGAATAATCAGTCCCCTATAGCACAAGCAATAACAGACATTTTGTGTGGATGGTTCAGCAACTAGATATATTTGAATTTTTTTTAATTAAAAATTAATATGAGGGTACAAACGTTTAGATTACATTGTTTTCAATTCTAAGGTAAAGTTCAAGTTGAAATTGAGCCCTTCACCCAGGGGATATGCTGAACATCTTCACATTGTGCACATGAGATGAGATCCCACCAGTTGCCCCCCCCTCGCCTTTTTGTCTCCCTCCTCTCCCCTCCCCCTTCCTTCTCTTCCCTCTCACCAGACTCTATTTGTTTTCTCTTTCATGTGGGCATGTAGTTGTTTATATATTGGTTTCATATTGGTATTGATTACATCGGATAATTTTTTTCCCCATTCTTGAAATACTTTACTAAGGATATTTCAACTCCATCCAGGAAAACATAAAAAATGTAAAGTCTCTATCTTTTCTTATGGCTGAAAAGTATTCCATGGTATACATATACCACACTTTGTTAATACATTGATGGGCATTTGGTTTGCTTCCACTTTTTTGCAGTTGTTAATTGAGCTGCAATAAACATTCTGGTGCAAATGTCCTTGTGGTAAAATGATTTTTGTTCTTCTAGGTAGATACCTTATAATGGAATTGCAGGATCAAATGGAAGGTTGACTTTTAGTTTTTTAAGAATTCTCCATACTTTTTTCCAAGAAGGTTGCATTAGTTTGCAATCCCACCAGCAGTGTAAAGTGTCCCCTTCTCTTCACATCCATGCCAGCATCTGCAAATTTGGGACTTTGTAATGTGGCCTAATCTCACTGGAGATAGGTGACATCTACTTCTCAGCAGGCAAGAGAAACTCTAGGAAGAAGATAGATGAATGGTCAACAAACACATGAAAAAATGCTCATCATCCCTAATCATCAGAGATATACTTGAAATTTTGGAAGTGATTTCTACTTACCACAAGCTATATGTACTAAAGTTATAAAAGGCATTTGAAAGTAGCTCAAAGTTTACATAAATTTTCATTAATTTTAAATAAACAAATATTACTTCTATCTTTCTTCCTTAATGATAGCTTACTGGAGGACAGGATGATAGCTGATATTTCCTTAATATCTTCAGCACACATACTTTTCATAATGTCACTAGGCTCTCTAAAACTATTGACTAAAAAAATAAATAAATTGCTCAATGAGTGTTTAAAAAAAATCTGTTTTAATCTAATTTCATATTAATCAAAAAATAATTTTCTAAGCCTGAAAGGTAGCATATAGCACATTTCCTGGTGGATTTATGGATGTGACCAGTCTTCTTTCTGGGTTTCCCAGACTTAACACTTAGCTGCTGAGTGTTCATGATGGCCAACCCAACTAATCCATTTTAAAACTGCTCAGTGTAATTTCAGAGGTAATAATTAAAGTGCTAGCATTTGATGAATACCAGTACCAGATACTGAGTGCCAGATACTATGCTCACCATCTTCCATGTATTACTTAATTTACTTTTCATGAGTTCTAGAAGATAGGTTATCTTTTTTCTCCTTCTTATCTTAAGGCACAAAGAAGTTAAAGTATTGCTAGCAAGTGAGTAACCCCTACTTAGATCTCAGATCCACTCCCTTAGTTTAAGACAGTACTCATTATGACAAACTCATCTCAACAATAGAACAAAATACACATTTACAGAACATACTGGCCTGTGCACACGAGTATAATATATGCTGTATAGAGCCACTTTCAAAAGACCTACCCTTTTAATCTAATCATTTAATAGCACTATGGCCTTGGCCCAAGCCATTCATATCCCTTTTCCCAAGCTGCATTGTGACCATTTATTATTAGGATGAATGTAACTCTGCCTTATAAACCTCAGTGACACATTAGCTCAAACTTCTAGTTCTCTAGTATGGAGAACCAATTTGTCTAACCATAAGAACTATGCCTTCTAAGAGGATTGCCAACCCTCATTTGCCAAGGATGTCTGCTAGTCTAAAGCCATTATTAATTAATTCTAGAAAATATTCAAGAATTTTTTTGCCCCAGGATTCTACAGGAAAACAATGCATCAATACTGAACATCTCTTAAGGGCATCATAAATTTTAATGTGTGGTGAGTTTCAAAATTACATTCTTACTTAATCCTATACCAAATATGAATTCCAGATGAGTTCCCAGGTGTCATATAAGGAAAGCCTAATAAAACTGTCTGAAGTGTTTTTTTTACTTTTCCCTCCACATCAGGTGCTTCACATCAGTAGACAATATTGATTGACCTTTAGTATTATTGTACAGTCTTCATCATTGATTATGATTTCCCTGGAAGATGTAATTTCCAGAATTCAGATAATCAGTCAATTTTGAAAGATAAAAATGGCAAATCATAGATGACATCAATCATTTTCAATTTTCTTTAATCAATTTTTCTTTTCTAAGAACTAACTACTAATAATCAAGGAATGTGCACATTCCCAAGCAAATTAATTCCTGGCCTAGAAGCTGGTGGTTAATAAGATACCCAAAGCAGGACATTTAGAAGATATTTTTTTCTAAAAGGAAGGAGCTAGAATCAGAATAAAGCAGAACAAATTGTTTGTGATAATTGGTAATTGACTGTTGCAAACAGAAATTGAATATTGCAGTGCAATGCTTTGGAAATCCACAGAGTCCTCAACTCCTCTGAGAGGGCTAAGATTGAATCTCTCAGATCAAATGAATCTTTCTAGAAATCCTGAGCATTAAGAAAAATTTTAATTAATATTAAAGTCACATAAAGTTAACACTATTTCTGCCTAGCTTGATTCTTTCTAAAATGCATTGTTGGGTAAGACCCATAAAGTTGCCTGCCTAGATGATGTCCACGTAAGGCTGGATCTCTGGGTACAACTATCTGTTCTCTTTCCCACTGTTGTAGAGGGGCAGGAGTGACCGGTGATGGTGAGGCTGCCCAGCCATGCAGACCCAGGGGTGGTGAGTCCCTCATAAAAAGCCTGGGGAGAGAGTGAAACTGATGCCCTGCAGGAGGACTGATTATCCAGTCTGTTTCCTAGATGCTAATGTAAGATCCCAGCTGTCACTCCAGTCCCCCACCTCCCACTTCCTGAAATCTCTTTATGTGTCACTATTCATCCCCTAGAAAATCAGATGACAAGCAGCAAAATTAAGAAACACTGAGAGATCACAAACATTCCAGAAGTTTCATAAAGTTCTTTATTTATGGCTGAGTAGTACTCCATGGTGTGTGTGTTTGGGTATACCACATTTTTATATATGTGTGTGTGTATAATATTTTCATTATTCCCTTATGAATTGATAGGCACTTAGGTTGATTCTATATCTTTGCAAGTGTGAATTCTGTTATGATAAAGATTCAAGTGCAGGTATCTTTTTGATAAAATGACTTCTTTTCCATTGGGTAGATACCCAGTAGTGGGATTGTTGGGTTTAATGATAAGTTACATTAATTTCTTTAAGGACTCTACCTACTGTTTTCCATAGACTTTGTACTACTTTGCAGTCCCACCTACAGTGTGTAAGCATTCCTTTCTCTCTGCATTCACACCAGCAGCTATTGTCTTTTGACTTTTTAATAATGGCTTTTCTGACGGGGTGAAGTGGTATCTCATTTGAAATAACATCTTTTGCAACAACTTGGAGGGCCATTATCCAAGTATCTCAGAAATAGAAAAAAAAAAAAATACACTACATGTAACCACTAAGAATTGGGAGCTAAACAATAGACATTCACAGACACAAAGGAATGTAAAGGACATTGGAAACCAAGAGGGGGGTGAGTGGGAGGGGGACAGAGAGTAGAAACTTACCTGTTGTGTACAATAAACACTATCATAGTGACAAGCACACTAAAAGCCCGATTTAAGCATTGCACAAGATATCCATGTAACAAATACATCGGTACCCCCTTAATATTTTAAATGCTAGCCTTCAGAACCACCTGTATATATTAAGCACATCTTCCAAGCACAGGCAACAACTATCCTTTGTTCTAGAGCATCTTTTAAAAGGCATGAGTATGGCAAACAGCTTTAGAAAAATGTCTCCTTCCAAAGCAAAGGGTAGGCATGATCACTCTCATTACGAAAGCTTGGGTCCCCTTACCTCCAGGTTCTTCTCCTGAAATGAAACTTACTACGGGTGCAAACATTCATCTGGGCCCATCTGCACTTTTTCCATGGGATGTAAGGGGAACTGATGAAAACATGCTGATGCTCAGCTACCTGCTGTGGCAGGACTGTGAAGCCCTTCATCCCTAATCCAGAAGTTTCACGTCTTCCACCAGCATCTGCAAAAGTACGGCCTAACTTACCAGGCCTGTTCCTGTCCTGAGCTCCAAGGGGATTTTTCACTTAGACGATCTGCAGCACCCATTGGCACCATGACAACAGCATTACTGTCTAGGACTCAGGGGCTGTCCTCCCTAGGATACAGCTCACATGAAACACTTTCCCTTCCATCTCTTTTTTTCTTTCTCCTTTGTATTATTTATTTACTAATACATCTTTCCCATAATCCTGTAAGCATTTTGGAGAACAAGATATTGTATTCCTTTGTATATACACTTACTGACAAATGCTTTTACAAATAATAGTGACTAATTAAAAAGAATTATAATTATACAAATAATATAAGCATATACAATCACTACTCTACTTTTCACCCTTTCAACGGGGAAAGAGGAGGGTCATTTGGTCACATGGGCCATTTCTTCTCTCTTGTCCCTTTTGCCCTCACTAATGCTCTTTTGAGCACCCTATTGCATATGGCTACTTTGGTAAGAGCTAGAAAACACTGCATCATGACCAATGTGCGCTATGCTGAAGACAACACAGGTTCAGGTGTGGAGGAAGACCCTTGGTCACTGGAGAAAAGCATGTGATCATAGTTATCTAGATCTACCCCAGGGAAGAGCTTCAAAACACAGCACTGGTGAGCATGCACACTGCAGGGCAGAATTCAAAGAATGGGGAAGGCTCTTAGTGTCCTGTTAATATCTGTAGGACAAATACAATAGGGATGGAGTAACTGCAGACAAAGGAAGGCCTTATGTTAGTCTTGCTTTAAGAAAGTTCTAGGGAGGTGGGTGTTGCTATTGAGGCAGGCAGAAAAATGACTTTGGAGTGAGAGGGTCGCTTAGTAGACCCACTATCTACCCCCCACTGTACTACCACTCTGACCCCTCTCTTAGCCTTCAAAAAGCAAGGTTTCCCTAAGCCCATCCAGTCCCAAACGGCTCTTCCACTCATTCTCTCTGAGGGAGTTCTAGTCTGCAGGAGAGAAGAAATAAGGCCTTGGGTGCACAGCTGTTCCCCCATCACTCTCCTTCCACATGTTAGAGATGAGGACAGAGGGTGTGCACAGCCTCTTCATTTTATTTTCTGATGTGCCTGGCATAAATGCCAAAGACAGCTACAAGTAATTGCTCTCCAAGCTCCAGTGAACTAGAACATCTTCATTTAAGTCATGCATAGCCTGGAATTTTTTTTTAGGGAGAGAAAGATGACTTTATGTGGTAGTTGCTAGGCAGCCAGCTCTTAGGGAGCTCAGAATCTCTGAGCTTTGCATGCAGCTTTGCAGAATCTCCGCAGCAAGCCATGCTGTCCTCCTTAAAAAGCTGTCCTCGCACAACTCCATCAATTTTCACTGTGTTCAAAAATATAAGCTTCTCTTAGCATTTGTTTTTAACCACCTCATACTCCCACAGCCCTTTAACTAGCAGTAAACCAGGAGACAATCGTGTGATTGTGTTAACCAAATATTCTACCTCACTGAAGGCCTTGAGGCAGCCTAATCTCTGGGCAGAATATACTGGAAGAAATGAGATTTCGTACTTTTTCACTTATTGCTTAGCATGTACATGGGGAAACAATTAGAAAATACAGAGATGCGCAGGCAATAAATACAAATTATAAAAATCCTATAGTTTAGAACAATCAATGGTCTTTTGTTGATTTTTCCCTCTATAATGATGTACAAAAAAATTAGAATCATAACATGGATTTAATACAATGTGTACAAAATAGTAGGCCCTTAAACAATTTTAAAGAACAAATGAGCAAATTCCATTTTATGTGAAATTTTTAATGAATATTGATTGCAACTTGAGTATTTTCATATTGTTAAACATTTTTTAATGTGTGATCAATATTTCACCACATAAATGTATTATAAATCTTTTATCTTTTTTATCTATCTGCTATTATTAGATACTTATATTTTTCCTAATTTTTTTGCTCATTTAAACATGCTGTTATAAAAAGGCTCTATATAATTTAATAATTTAGTTTAATTTCCATAATTAATTTTTTCAGTTTCTTTTTTTTTCTTTGAGGAGAAGGAAAGAGAAGTTTATTAATTTGCTGGCAAATGAGGAGGTTGCCAGATTCCCATCTTAAAAGACAAATATCATGCCTCTAAGCAGAAATAAAGAGCTTTTCAAGGGGAGTTTTCAGCTTCAGTCTTTTGCTATTCAACCTTTTTCAGTTTGCTTTATGACAAATTCCTAGAAGTAGAACTATTTGACCAAACAGTATAAATTCTGCTAAATTTCTCAATAATGATTGTCAAAACTATTTAAAAAACATTGGTAATAATTTATATTTCCATCACATATTATGCTACTTCCTATCTCACTACACATTTATTAGCATAGTTTATTGCCATTTCTGTCAATTTTCTTGACATTTTGTTCTATAAAGATATAATCTGCTGTTAAATTTACATGTCATTTCCATCTTATATTAATTCTTTTTCACATTTAGTGGTCACTTACATTTATTCTTTTGTGAATTGTGAATTAATGGTCTTTGCTGATTTCTTTTTCCCTCTTAGGGTGGGGACTACCCATTGGCATGATTACTATGAGGCCCAGGTCACAGAGCCACCATCCTAGAAGGAGGTCAAAATCACAGAGCCACTGTCACACTAGGAGGCTGAGGTCACAGAGTCACCATCCTATCAGAAGGCCAAGGTCACAGAGCCACCATCCCACCAGGAGGCCGAGGTCACAGAGCTACCTCCTACCAGGAGGCCAAGGTCACAGAGTCACCATCCCACCAAGAGGCCAAGGTCACAGAGCCACCACCCCACCAGGAGGCCGAGGTCACAGAGCCACCATCCAGTCTGTCTTTCACACCCACCCTCTAATCAGTTCAGGTCTCTGAGTCTCTCCTATTCCTGGGTTTAAAAGTCCTGAAGTTAAAAAGTCCAAGAGAAAGGATTTTTTTGCAGAGAGCTATGAAGGTGCTTTGTCCTCCATGTTCCACTACACTGTGTAGGGACAGGGACAGAAAGTGAGAACAAGGGCTCCATGAATGCCAGTTAGAGAGTTTGGCACATGTCCCCTCAGGTCATGAGCAGCTGAGCCTAGAAGCCACCTGAGGAGACGGGGTGAAGGCCACTGTCAGCTTGACCACAATACGTCTCACTCAGAAGGGACAAAGTATCTCACAGGCCAGATGGGGCCATGTGGAGGTGTCCTTATTCCTACGCAAGGTGATGGCTTAATCAGATGATGTGTAGCCCCTGGAAGGACCAGCTGCTAGATGCCCAGGGGCAGAGGGAGGAATCAGAAGTAGCTGACATGGGTAAACCACAGCACATGTCAGGGACCTACCTTCTGAGAGCCCCAAATGGAGTCCTTCAAAAACCCACGACAGTTCCTCATGACGGAAAGAATCAGTCTTAGAGACAAAGACTCACCAGTACGCCCAGAGAGCAGCACTTTGTAATCATCACTGTGCCAGCTGGAAAGACTTTTCCTGTCCATCTGTCCTTCATCCCTCAAGGAGCCAAAATGTGCAGTAAATCCAACAGAGGAGCGAGATCCCCACTAGCGCAGAAGCCCATGGTGCTCTCCACCCCATCACCATAGCCCTCTGGTCCTAGACAAGGGAGAAGGGAAGATACGACTTTAAATAAAATGTAAAAGCTTTAATTTTATTCTACATCGGACGCTATCATCACTAAAATGAGAATGTTTTCTTATCATTAATGTGACCAAACTGCATTTTTTAAAAACTCAATGTAACTGAGGAAATTTTAAAAGCTCCCCATAGTTTCATCCAAGGAAGGAAAGAAACAGTCTGCAAAGCCAGGTTCAGAAGTCTGCAGAGAGAAAGAATAAGATGGTTTTCTGCCTATACTCTATTAGTAAATTAAACCATTTGAGAATAATGATACATGTGTCATTTCATTTGGGAATTGCATTTTACTGCATTGCAAAAAAAGATCATAAAAACAAATGATCGATGGTGATATAGATTGGGTATGTTTTATGCACTAGAATTTATCTAGTGTTTCAACCTTAAGATTGATGTTGACTTTGTCTTTAGAAAGTTGTCTGTTATGGGTTAAGGAGATTAAAGATTAATTATTCCTATTTTTATAAAACTTAGATCAAGTATGAGTATCTATTTTGTTAAAGGTCATCACTTAAAGATATTTCAATACCCCAAACAACAACTCTTTTCATTGTTTAAACATTCTACACATAAATTAAACTTTATATTATAAATTCTGTTTCTCTGCTTATGTTTTGCCTGAAATTGAGGCATAAAAAATTGTCAGCTTTTACCAATTTTTAAGGCCCATATAAAACTAATAAATTGACTAATGAGACTATTAATTATTAGAGTAGCATATATATTCAATTTCCAGAATAGGAAAAATGAGAGATATTTGAAGAATTCTATAACCACAAGCAGCTAATATTTTTAGTACTTATAAGCATTTAGGAAAGAATAGGTAATCAGCAGGACCCAGTAGATATTCACTGAGAATAATTCATGTCAAATTAACCAACCAAATTTTCTTTTTGTGATACAATTATTAAATGAGGGGAATTTGGTAGACTGAGTGAACCAGGATTTCACAAATTTATTTATTAGGTAAAGCCTCTCATGATGTCTTTCTAGGTAAGATGCTGAAATATGTATGGTGGCATAGATTTATAGCTATTTGACATTAAAGGAATTATCAGAAGAGGCTCTTAATCCTTCCTGTTGATTATCATGTCAGTTACTGGGATATGGATATAACAGGCATGTGCACCAATTTTTAACCCATTACAGACTTGCCTGGAGCGGCTTATGTGGGACAGTTTAACCCACAGTCACAAAACTAGAAAAGAGAAGAAATGAAATGGCCAAAAATTTAAAAAATCAATATTTGAAATGATCTTAATAGCTTGAAACATAGGGTACAAATCTCAAAGGGTAAAAAAAACAAACATAAGGTGGTGAGTGAGACATTACAGAATCTACCACACAGTAGAGCATGGGTTACTCACTTTGAAGCTGATCATGTCAACATCATGAACAACAAACGTTTTCTGAAGGTCCTAAAACACAAGGCCTGGTCAATATGGGTGGCCTCCTGTGGGTGTCCAGGGTGGTTTTCAAGGAAAAGCAGAGGGTGAAGTGGAGATAAGTGGATGGGATGTTAACAGAATCAATATCTCTGAAAGGGTGAGAAGGAGGCAGAAGTTAAGCTGTGAAGCAGGCTCAGTGACCGCCTTGACCAAACTCTGGTGAGCCTGAGGATGAGAACAAAACGGCTCTTCAGAAATGCCCCAGGTCAGGCCAAGATATCCCAGGCTTTATATTCTTGCATGAATCAGTCACTGGATGCAGGCTGGCCAGGGAAAGAAAGGGGCATGACCTTGGATGAGGTGGCTTTTTGCAGCTGAGGCAATCCTGGAACGGGCTGACAGCTGAGGACTCTCTACAGCCAGCACAGCCGGCAGCTGGGTCAACAAATCCTCCAGGGAAAGAGTTTCTGGGCCATGCACCACAGTGTCCACCACAGTGGGAAACCCTGAGGCCTCCTCTAAACCCAGAGAAATAATGGGGAGAATATATTTTTAAGATGTTTTTAATACATGGTTAAGCATAAAAACAAAGAATGCCAAATGTGAAGAATGAACAAAAAAAGCACAAGGACCATATATATGTCTGTGTAGAAGATGATTTCAAGTTCATTGAGAAGGAAATGAAGACTTTATTCCCAGTCATCCACCAGAAACAAGACACCCAAACTCATGCCACTTATAGGTGTGTGGTCCAGTTTTACTAGTTTCAAGGTGAGACAACCCTATTTTAACATAAAAATTGATACAAAATTGGTTCTATGTACAGAGCCTCCACAGAGGAAAAATTCAGAAAAACTCTCATGGTGTATGCTTCATACCCAGCACAGCTGAAACTCCCATGAATAAACAAGGCCAGCTGAAGATGAGCTCACATGTCCAATGAGGACGTGTTAGAATGGAGAACTTTCCAATGCCAGAATCGAAAGAACTTAGAACACTCTGAAAGAGACTTAAAAATAAATGTTTAAAACATTCACAGATAAAAATAAAGGAGCAAGATCCAAAAAGCAAATTGATAAAGAAACATTACAAATAGAAATTCTAGAAATGTAAAGTACAGACGTTGAAATTATTTTAAATGTATTAAAGTGCAAGATTTATATGCAGACATTACCTGGGATCCATCCCCAAAAATTAAGTTAGTAGAAAATATGGAAGTGTCTGCCATGTTCAAGGAATCATGTAAGATGCCTAAAACCTCTTTTCATCCATTAGATAGTGATTGAATTTTGTGCCATGTATTATGCTAGACATTGACACTACAATAATGACCAAGAAAAAGTAACACTCAGAAAATGTATATCAATTTTTCCAAAACATGGTTCACACTTTTTTAATCCACAACAACAATTAAGTGAATAAATTAAATGATAAAAAGTAAGAAGAGCTATGTGGTAGTCTCACATAAGTCAAGATGAGGAAAAATCTGTCCCGCTATGCTTTTAATTATTAATAGTTAATCATATCTGGAGTAACGTTATCCTTTCCCAATGCCACAATTTAATGTTGGATGTTGACAAATTACAGAGTCCTGACTCAGGAAACAAAGATGTAGAATAGTCTGAAACATACGTCATTTCTAAAAACGTCAGTAGATGTTCCTCTCAGGAAAAAAGAAAATCAATAGGTATAAAACCCTCCAGTACTTTCCCACCTTGAAATATTATGATTTATCTCAAGAATTCTGTTTCAGACATCAACTGTGTACTTTTTTCTTCCCCCAGCAACACATTTAGACTCTAGTTCCCAGATTGCCCTCCAGTGGAAAGAGGGCATATGACTGAGTTCTAGCCAAAGGAATGGGACAAGAAGTGCTAGGAGCCACTTCTACACCTGCGTCGTGACAGCCTCACACGTGCATCTATACTCTTTCAACCATCTGCTGACTTGAAGCACAAGGCATTGACCTTGGAAACCGGTGCTTAGGAGGGTAGAGCTACAAGCTAGAAAGAGCCTTGGTTTCTGAGTTACTGGAGAAAAGCTTCCCTCAGTTAGGTATAGTTACTTTGGATTTTACATGATCAGGAAAGACACTTTTACCCTGTTTGAGCAATACACGTGTTACTTTCTTCTTCTTTTTTAATAGTAGCTAACATCACCTTAGCTAATACAGTTTCTTTAACAGGGTTCCCCATCCAAATTTCCTTCCTCTGTCCTGCCTAATACATTCTAATGTAACTCTGGTTAGCATAATTATACTGTCCCTAGGGAGGTACCCCTGCGGGAAGAAAAGCTTCATCTCTACCGAGAGATCTCTTTGTCATAGAAGTTGGTACAACATTTTTTCATTGGTATAGCTAGTAATTATTGATTAAATCAATAAACAATAGAAAAGAGTTACAGATGTGAAGCTATGCCTCTGATCTCTTTGAATCTTAATTAGAAAACCAAACAGAACAATGTTTTATGAAAGCAACACAGCAGCTCTACATACAAAGACATAAATCATGTCTCCAGGTATGTGCACATTTGTATTCAAAGGAAAACAGTTTGCTATCAAATCAGCTATTTCTGTGTAAAATGCTAACAGCTTCCTTATTCATTCTCCTCAAGAGCAAGGAAACCTGAATGCGTAGCTATTTTTAAAGTACACACAGGATTCCCTTGAGCAAATGGTCTCTCACTAAATTAGTCAGTGAGTAACAGTAATGATACTACTCTGGGAATAGCACATGTCAGAAAATCATAGGACTCAGGAACAAAAAACAAGCAACCGACGCTTTCAGGAAGTCTTAATCTTCTGCTGCTGAACAAACACATCTGTCCAGCTCAAGGCCAGATATCTAATAGATCCCTGACTTTTTATGAGCAGAAATAAAAAATTTAGGCAATGCTCAAGAGTAAAGCATTCATACCTTTTCTGGGATCTGCACTGGAATGAGAAACAAGAGAATGAGAAGAAAATATGGCCTCATTATTTTCAGAGACAAAGAAAAACTCAGCATTTGCTACAAAAAAACCCATGTAATTATGGTGCATCTCAACCAAGGCTCTAGAAACCTAACCCCACCCCCCTTTGGACTGTGTACCCTTCTCCTCTTGCACAGACCACATTGTGCATTAGCTGAGCGTTTTCCATCTGCTTTCCTCTCCTCACATGAGATTCATAAGGACAGGAATCATGTAGGCCACACGTTTGGTCCCAGGGACTTGGGACTTGGAACAGTCTGAGGTTTCAGTAGGTGTTTATTAAATACTTGTCAGATGATCTTGGAATTTTCCTCAAAGTATCAAGCCAATTGTGATGAATTCTTTCCTGATTATAAGCAGACCTGGAAGAACAAAGCACAGAAAGAATCAATGGTCACACAATCTCTTTTCTGAATAGAATGTAAGTCCCCTGAAAATAGGAATGTTGTCTATCTTGCAGTGTCACCAGCATGCTCTCAATAAGCATCTGGTAGTAAATCAATGACCAAATCTATGCAATCCTTTCATAAAATTTCATTCGATATATACCCTTATCATGAGGAATCCTTGACATTAACATTTCCCTAGGTCTCTCTGTATGTTTACAGTGTGACAACTGGCTTCTTGCAATTTATTCATTTTCTATTGTTACTATAAAAGGTTCCTGAGAATTTGGCAACTTCAGAGAACACTCCCTTATCATCTCACAGCTCTGAATGTTGGAGGCTTCAGGGGGCTCAGAATCTCTGCTCAGACTCTCACAGGCTGAAATCAATGTCAGCCAGGCTCAAGGGAGAATTCAATTCCAGGCTTATTCAGGTTATAGGAAGAATTCAATCCCATATGGTTGTAGGACTGAGATCCTCACATCCTTGCTAGCTGTTGACCAGGTCATGCTCAACTCTGATGTCAGCCACATTCCAGGACTGGTGACTCCTTCATCTTTAAACCCAGCAATGGCAGACTGAATCCTTCTCATGTTCCAATCTCTTCTATCCCCTTCTGCCTTGTGTCTCACACCACCATCTTCTGATTTACTCTTCTGATTTCTCCTCTGCTGTTAAGGGCTCTTGTGATTGCATGGGCCTATCTGAATGGTATATAACCTCTCAGTTTTAAGGTCAGCTGAATAATAACCTTAGTTCCCTCAGCAAAATACCTTCACAGCAGTACTGAGATTAGTGTTTGACTGAATAACCAGGGACTGGGAACTCAGGGTGATTTCTCTCTTTTTTTTTTTTGAGACAGAGTCTCACTATGTTACCCTTGGTAGAGTGCCGTGGTATCACAGCTTACAGCAACCTCCAACTCCTGGGATTAGGCAATTCTCTTGCCTCAGCCTCCCGAGTAGCTGGAACCACAGGCAACCACCACAACACACAGCTATTTTTTTGTTGCAGTTTGGCTGGGGCCAGATTTGAACCTGCCACCCTTATTTTATTTATTTATTTATTTTTTATTAAATCATAGCTATGTACATCGGTATGATCATGGGGCATCATACACTAGTTTCACAGACTGGTTGACACATTTATATCACACTGGTTAACATAGCCTTCCTGGCAATTTCACAGTTATTGTCTTGAGACATTTACATTCTACATTTACTAAGTTTCACATATACCATTTTAAGATGCACCACAAATGTATTCTCACCAATCCCCCTCCTTCCACCCACCTTCCCCCTCCCTCCCCTCCCTTTCCCCTTTCCCCCTATTCCTCGGTTGCAAATGGGTTACAGCATTCATGTGAAAACCCTAAATTAGTTTCATAGTAGAGGTGAGTACATTGGATACTTTTCTTTCCATTCTTGGGATACTTTACTAAGAAGAATATGTTCCAGCTTCATCCATGTAAACACAAAGGAGGTAAAGTCTCCATCTTTCTTTGAGGCTGCATAATATTCCATGGTATACATATACTGCAATTTATTAGTCCATTCATGGATCGATGGGCACTTGGGTTTTTTCCATGACTTACCAATTGTGAATAGGGCTGCAATAAATATTCTGGTGCAAATATCTTTGTTGTGATATGATTTTTGGTCTTCTGGGTATATGCCCAGTACAGGAATTACAGGATTGAATGGCAGATCTATTTTTAGATCTCTAAGTGTTCTCCATATATCTTTCCAAAAGGAATGTATTAATTTACATTTCCACCAGCAGTGTAAAAGTGTTCCCTTTTCTCCACATCCACGCCAACATCTCTGGTCTTGGGCTTTTGTGATCTAGGCTAATCGTACTGGAGTTAGATGATATCTCAAAGTAGTTTTGATTTGCATTTCTCTGATGATTAAAGATGATGAGCATTTTTTCATATGTCTGAAAGCTGTATGCCTGTCTTCTTCAGAAAAGTTTCTCTTCATAGGCCTTGCCCAGCCTGCGATGGGATCCCTTGTTCTTTTCTTGCTAATATGTTTG
>CAUYPK010087858.1:0-21662 GCA_963574355.1 Loris lydekkerianus | reverse complement strand
GAGGTGGGTAGAGGGAGGATGATTGGTAGGATTACACCTGTGGTGCATCTTACAAGGGTATATGTGAAACTTAGTAAATGTGGAATATAAATGTCTTAACACAATAACTAAGAAAATGCCAGGAAGGCTATGTTAACCAGTGTGATGAAAATGTGTCAAACAATCTATGAAGCTAGTGTATGGTGCCCCATGATCATATCAATGTACACAGCTATGATTTAATTAAAAAACAAAACAAAACACTAAGTTGTTTGTTCTGGCATTTAAGTTTAATAAAAACCCTGTGTTATAATTATAAGTCATGAACTTTTGCGGGGAAAGACCATGATCATGAGTGAATAATTTGGGTTTGTTGAGATTTCAAGAAAATTAAGCCAAAAAACCCTGGTGCAGTCGTTCATGCCTATAATCCTAGCACTTTGGGGAGGCTGAGGCAGGTGAATTTCTTTAGCTCAGTATACTGTTCAAGCCCAGCCTAAGCGAGAATAAGACTGGTTTCTACTAAAAATAGAAAAACTAACTGGTCTTTGGGCTGCATGCCACAGCTACTTGGGAGGCTGAGGCAAGAGGATCTCTAGAGTCCAATACTTTGGGGTTGCTGGGAACTATGATGTCAGGGCATTCTACTTAGGGTGACAGAGTAGGACTATATATAAAAAAAAAAAGAAAAAAAAAATCAGTAAGTCTTCAACTTCATACAAAATGAGGTACTCCATAAACCAAATACATCCTAGACTTAGGCAAAAGCAAAACAAAATCTAACAATTGAGAGCTTGTTAACATTTGAGACTTTTGCTCTAATTTTTTAAAAAGCAGTCCCCCACAACAACCATTGAGTAACTAAGTCAACGTGCTTCTTCTGGGATCATTCTAAATATTTCAGAAATTCTTCTACGTTGTCATGCACTGATATCATAGAAGATAGTTATCAGAAACTCGACTTGACATCATCATCTTTGTTATATTCATTAGGATTTCCATGTAAGCTTAGGAGTTACCAAAAATAATAAAACAACCATGTATTTTTGTACAACAAAGAAGAATTTTAAAAGGTGATAAACATTTATCACAACTTACTAAAACACAGCATTTGTGTTGGGATTTCTTTTATTTCAGCAACTATATTATTATAGTTAACTATTCTACAAAGAGACATGGTAAGGGGGGACCAGCCAAAGCAAAGAGAGAAGACAAAAAAAAAGGGCAAGAGAAGAAAAATATGTGTTAGCTAGTTCTTCAGCCCAAGGCAAGGATCTGCTTTTAACCTCTGATCTGGCATGAAAAGAAAATTGTTCATCTTAGAATAACTTCTCCTAGCACCAATAACGAGTATTTTAAAAGAGAGGAATTATATGACAGAAACCCATTTCTTCACACTTGAAGAGATTTAGAAAGTAAACAGTGATTACTGTTTAGATGATTTTTCAGACTTGATTTTTGAATTCACAAAGATAATTTAACTTTGTAACTCCTTGATATGATTTCTGAAATTCTTACATTTCTGTTGCTATGAATTGCTCTACGGTGGAGCAACACAGTCGATTTGGCATGATCGCCACAGTCATTCATAGAGTTTCCCTTCAAGATCAGGAGTTACCAAAAATAATAAAATAGGCTGAAGAAACATTTCAAAAAGTTCTATCTTTTCCTTTTAAACTTATAATTCTTAGAGATAAGGAAACATTGAATTTAGCCTCTAAACCAAAAAATGCTAAATTTCTAACAGATCATATGATCTGAATTTAGTTAGGGGAATTTTTTTTTAGCACAACCGAATCCTTTGAAATTAAAGCAAAAAAAAATTCAAATGGAATTTTTTTTTAAATTGCCAATATTTATTTAAAAAGCATGAACCCTTTCCGAAAAAGAAGCAACATGTGAGATGGTTGAACTGGAAATACATGGCTTTACATAGAAAAAAACATACATATGTAAATTTTGAAAGCATTTTAGTTATTCAGGATGCTTTACTATTGAATTTTATTAAAACCTCATTATGAGGGAAATCTCAAGTCACTTATTATGTTCCACAATTATTGTAAACTGAACAATTTAAAAGAGAGGAGGAGATAATGATATTAACTTCTTAACTTAAAGCAATCCTCTGTGGCATGATTTTAAAATATTCGCTTGGTCTGAAATTTATGTTAATTGAATTCATCTATCATTAGTTATTACCAGCCTAGCTACATTAAAAAACAACAAATTTCTTTAACAATTAATCCTTAACAATCCTGTGTTTAAACTAGATCTGGGACATTATTAAACTAGCTATAAATATGTACAATATTTTATTTGGCATACCCATACCCTAAAGATCAACAAGAACACTCTCAAAGTTCATTCTTCAAAAGTTCTTTAAATGAAAGAAAGCCTTTCACTCAAGGTTCCAAGGTAATCTGAAATAAACACACTTTTCAGATTCTATTATGCACATAAAATAGGAATGGTCACTCTTAATCAGAAAATGATCATTGAATCAGTGTGTATCAGAGCCTATAGGCTTAACCAGAGAATTGATTTCTTCATTTTATGTATGTCATAGTCAAACACACAAAAAAAATCATGGCAGAGCCTGAACAAAAACTTAGATCTAAATTTTCACTCAAAGTGATTTCTACCATATCATACATGCAATTTAAATAGATGATTCCCTTTAGTCCTCATCACAACTCTATACTGAGGTACTATCATGGCCCCGTTTTATATACAGGGAAGGTTATATATGGGTTATTCAAGGATTCAACCCTACAGTCTGACTTGATAAGCCATACTATGTAGTACCGGCATGATCCTAAATTTTATAGATAGGAAGATATTTTTCAGTTATCAAGAAAATTTCCAAATAACTGTAATAAGTGCCTCCTTTTCGGACAAAATAAAACATACAGGTTACAATTTGGAATTTCCCTTCTCTAAAGTAAGTCCTCCTCCCAATCCAAACTCAAGCACCAACTTCTCACTGAAACGTTCTCCTATCACTCAACTGAGATTAATTTCATTCTTCAAAACTTTTTGCTGTATATTACTTATATGCAGAAAGTGCCAGCTGTCTCTTAATATCTATTCTCCCCTTCTTAGTAACAGAAATCTAATTTTTTAGCTCTTAGCAAGTTGCTACATTTCCCAATCTCTCCAGTAGCTAGGTATAACCATGTGATTCCATTCTATAATTAAAATATTTATACAAGTATGATGTTGGAATTCTAGGAATGCTGTTAAAGAAAGCAGATGTAACTTTTGTTCTTTCCACTATTTTGCATTGCTATCCAAAATCTTATTTTGGTTGGAGCTTCAATAGCTATTTTGGAACATGAGGCAACCTTGAGGAGGAAAACGGCCTGCACTGGACTGTGGAGGAGAAAGACAGACCTCTGGGCCCATGATGAGACCACGAAGCCACCGTATCATACTGGGACAACCTCTATCTGTATTTTATATAATAGAGAAATAAACTTTTATCTAGCTCACTATTATTATATTTTTCTGTAAAATCAGTTGAACCTAATTCTAACAGAGTTCAGACGCATGTGTATTTCATAACACAAGGTTTGTTGTAACTATGGTGAAGGGAAGGGAAAAAAATATTTCTTTTAAAATACTAATGTAAAACATGCCCAATCATAATTCTCATTCTCAGACTCTGTGTGGTAATTTTCAACTTTGGGGGGAAGAAAGGAGAAGAGAAGAGGAATGAAAAAGGGAAAACAACACATCTGTCTCTTTGCCATTGCTCACGCCATTTCCTCTTCTTTCTTCTCTACCGTCCTACCCTTGCTTCAAGGCCCACCTCAAAGAAATCACTCCAGCAAAACCAATGAATTCAGAGTGCATACTACCTGTGCCATTTACTTGGCAGTCATCTCTAGTAACACCTTTCTTTCAGCTTGTTAACTTTTACGTTGTACTTCCTTTTCTATGTGTCATCTCCCCAACCTAGACGGACCTACCTTGTATTTCTTTGCATCCTCTACAGGTACTAGAAAACTTCATCTGTGTGGCTGAAGGTCA
Source organism: Loris lydekkerianus (assembly GCA_963574355.1). Taxonomy (NCBI): domain Eukaryota; kingdom Metazoa; phylum Chordata; class Mammalia; order Primates; family Lorisidae; genus Loris; species Loris lydekkerianus. The sequence goes on along the minus strand of CAUYPK010087858.1, from coordinate 17,651 downwards.
ATAAACTTTTGATTGATTAACTGAATTAAGGTAAGAAGAAAAGTGAAGAAAGGAGAAAGAGCAGAAAACTAAAGAGCGAGAATGTACAACTTTTTAGAAGTAAAAGAACATAAGAGAAATCCCAAAGAACCAGTTTTACCTGAATGGACCTTATCAAACAATTGGGCCCAGTAAAACAAACAGGGTATGTTCATATAGAGGCAGTGCAAAACTCAAACCTTACTTAGTATGCTTGCTCTCCAACAAAGAAATAGGGTATTTTGCTTCAGATATTCAGACTGAATAACTGAATTTATGTATTTAAATTTATTTTCTGAATTAGACTAGATATTTTAAAGAGTAAGAAACCCAACTTAGGAAGCCATGTTTTGATAGCCAATGTCTGGCATTCCAAACCATATACCAAAACTGTCTTCTAGCAAGATCATATTTTAGAGGTATTACTCTGTCAAACATAAGACAAATGAAATAATGATTTAAAATATTGCTAAGTCTAAACTAAGTAGGTCCAGGGGGAGGTATTGGTGGAGGGAGGGTAATGGGTGGGGCCACATCTATGGTGCATCTTAGAATGGGTACAGGCGATTGCACTAATGTACACAGCTATGATTTAACAATACAAAATAAAACAAACAAAAATAAATAAATAAATAAATAAACTAAGTAGGTCCAAGAGATCATTTTTGTTAGATTTTATTATCTCTCTTCCAAGACCCAATAAATAATACAACATCACAAAAAATTATTACTACCTCTTTAAAAACAGAATGTATTTTGAACTCTGTTATTAAAAACTCTGTAAGGCTGTGGGATAGTAAAAGCTGTGTAGCCCTATATATATGCAGAATTAACACTATGTAACAATAGGTTTCAAAGCTTTAAATACAGGTAACTGATCTCTTACCTAGATTCAAGAGTCATTTTATACCCCACTGATTTAATTCTCAATTATTTTTAAATCATAGTACTATATATCTGCTAAGGAGTTAAGTACCTAAAAATATAATACTATTTTTAGAAATGTAACAAAGTTTCAGGGTATGAATAAAAATATCAAATTAACAGAAAATATAGTTTCTTTCTTATTCATAACACAAATTATTTCTGCTCTATCATACATTTTAAAATAATGATTAAAAATGCTAAAATAGCATCCTTATATTTGTCCTGCTTATGAAAGTTGAACCACTTTTGATTCTTTTTATATACAATAATAATAGTTCCAACCTCTAAAAAAATACTGCATTGTCTTGAAAACTTCTCATTTCTATTTTCCTTTCAACTTCTTTTAACATACATTTCTCAAAAGTATCGCAGACAGTACCTTCTTTGACATTGAAATGTACAAAACAAATGACATGTCAACAAGTAAATTAGCATTCCCTTTCTGACCAGCTGGGTCACATTTCCTTTTCAAAATCCTCAGTCCCATGATACAAAATAATAATAATCTAAAAGACCTCATTAAATGATCAATATATAGATTGATCCCTCTTTAAGGAGACACATAATATTTTAATTGATTCCTTGAATCCATTAACTGGAATATTAAAACCCCAGCCTCTAAAATATACTGTATAGGAATATTTATTAACTCATTTTTTTCAGGGTCTGGGTAATGGCAAATGAAAAGATTCAAGAACTTTTACATTTAGCTAACGAGTAAAGCAAGTCCAGATTTCACTAAATCTTTCATATAAACAATATCACAGCAGAAGTTATAATAGACAAATTAAACCACATCTACTTACCAAAAAACTTCCAAAGGCTGAATTAAATATTGCAGCTGCCTATAGAAAAAAATAAATGGGGGGAAAAAAACTCATTGAAAGTAAACAGGAATAGGAAAAGCACACTCTCTTCCCCCACTTTTCAAAACCTTAAAACATTGATTCTATAAAGCAAAGTTAGTCACTGCTTACAAAAATTGCCAGTGGCCTGTGGTTTACTAAGATAGATGAGCTGCAGCTTAGGAATTCATAAATAATGGGTCTCAAAAGCAGGCAGAAATACTTATCATGCCTTGAACCTATGTGACAGCACCAAAAGAATCATCACCAATGCTAAATCAAAACCTCGTTGTTATTGATTTTGCTACTAGATTTAAAACAATCAGAGGTTGATTTAATCATCAAAAAATTCACATTACTGGGAGAAGGAAAAACAAAATTATAAGGCAAACATTAACTGCTCCCTGTCAGGGAGCAGAAGTCTTACAAATTGCAACTACAAGGTGAGATCTGTTGTTCCCTTAAAACACACATTAGAAATATGAACAATGCTGTTAAGATTGGGGAAATTATTGGTATGCCATTAATTCCAAGGTCAAAACAAGCAAGAAAAATTCCATTTTGTATTCAAAATACAAAGAAGAAATATATGACTTTGTGCTTACCTAAATATCCATGGATACACAGTAGATGTTACATAGCTCTTAACTTTAAAGGAATCTCTCCATTCAATGAAGCTACACCAAAGTCCTGAAAGCTTCTCTCCTTATCCCAAAAGGAGAAAAACTTGTATAACATCCAATATGATGCAAGAAAATAAGAAAAAAAAAAGCAAAAGAAATAAAGAAAACCTATTTACATTTCCTGCAGATGCAGAGCAGAATTAAGTTAATCATCTTGGACATGAGCAGCCACACTGTAGTGCAGAGAGGATGTCAGTTAAGTAAGTTTGAATAAAGTACAAAGCCAGGCTAAGAGCTGTAGCTGAAAATGCCTTCTGCTCCAGAAGAGGATGCAATGAGAGTGAATGGGTAATGAGATCCCTGGCTCCAGAGAGCTTAGCTCTCCTATTCCAGTTCATAATTAATTCAAAGCTTTGATAATTTCATTAGATTTCTCCTTTGCTGGCCCTATCAATAAAAGATGGCACTGGACCACAGCTCCTCTGTGGCATAAACACAGGCACAGGCACAGACTAGGGAAACCTTTGGTTCCTGACAGGGACAATGGCATATGGTGTTCCGTGTTGTACAGGGAGCAGTGGAAAAAAAAAAAAGAGAGACAGCTAAATAAAACATTATAGACAACAACTATAAACTATAGCAACATATTTAACACATCATCCTGGAATTACATTGTGGATGACTCCAAGAATGAGTTTTATGTATGAAGAAAAATAAGTAGAAGAGTAGAAATAAATGAGGTGTGGTGAGAATAAAAAGGAAACACTGCCTACAAACATTTTTTACATCTAGAACCTACTTAGTACTTAAAATGAATTTATCTCTCTTTTCAGTAAAGAAATGAAGCCTTCCCCTTTGAGCTCCTCTCTTCTAGATTCATTTCTTTCTGGTGCCTAATACTAGATAACTAGCAGTTTTGCCTAACATTTAAACATAGAATCATTAGAAGTAAAAGACTCCAAAATCAGGGCAGGGCCTGTGGCTCAGTGAGTAGGGCCCCAGCCCCATATACTGAGGGTGGCAGGTTTGGACCTGGCCCCCAGCCAAACTACAACAACAACAAAATAGCCAGGTGTTGTGGCAGGCACCTGTAATCCCAGCTACTGGGGAGGCTGAGGCAGGAGAATCGCCTAAGCCTAAGAGCAGCACTCTACCAAGGGCAACAAAGTGAGACTCTGTCTCAAAAAAAAAAAAAAAAAAAAAAAAAAATACTCCAAAATAAAAGTAAAATAAGTATTTTCCAGATCCAATTGCCCCACTCCCATTCCCTCTTGTTCTCTTTTTTAACCCAAACACAAGCAACATATTTTATGTGAATCAGCTATGTTCCTGCATTTGTGAAACGACAGTGATACCAGAGATGGAATATCTTAGGTACTTGAAAATGCCACAGGCCAACTCACTCTCAGTTGTTTTCTGATGGCAGCCATGGATTTGAACTCACTCAGCTACAATGTCCTCCCATGCAGTGAGCTCTGGCAATCTTTTGTGAAGCGGTTGAATAAGGTTCTGCGTACTTTGAAGTCCGTGTAAAATCAGACACTGAACTGAGGATATTGGAGCCACAGATAACTAAGCTAATAGCTCAATTCTGCAGTTGCAGTATATCAAATAATTATAATTTTCAGAGTTGGAGAGAGAAATGATAAATATGTAGAGAATATTTTATTGATACATAAAAGACATATTTTTTTTATTTAAGGAGGAATTTCCAGCTCCCTAGCATGATGTGCAAGGCCTTCCATGAACAGGTCTCTCTCCATTTCATTCCCTGCCTCAAATTTTATATTCTGACATCAAACTACTTGCAGTTTCCCAAATTCATCAGGCCTCTTCCTACCTCTTTGCTCCCTGGCCTGAAATACACTTCCCCCCTCCTCTACCAGCTAACTCTCACTTAAGTTAGTGACTTAGTGTGGGCGCCATCCTTCCAAGATGTTCTCCATCCCCTCCACATGCACACACAACTTTGCAGGCACATATGTCTACACTGCTAGGAAGACTGAATGTCCCCATACTTGCTGCCAGAATATCCTGAGTCTATCTCTGCCCTGGTACTTGTCACACTGCATTGAAATAACCTATATTTTAATGTCTTCTAAAAAAGGAACCTAATAAAACTCATCCTCAGCACCTAAATGTTTGTTAATGAATTGGTGAAATAAGTAGGATTCCCTGAAATGTCCAAAGTCTTTCACTCCGACTAAGTTATTCTACATGTGTGTTTGGCAGAATCCAAGGATTGCAGACACAGAAGACTAGATCTGACACCTGGTGCCACAACCATGCACTAGTAATGACAGTCAATCTAGACTTCCAACCATCATCTATCTAAGTGTGATGTCCTAACTCCATCCATTTTGAGAAAGTGAACCAGACTTACCCCATTTTGTTAAGAGCTTGCAGCCCCCCACCCTTTTGTAACCAAATAGCCCCTTGAGCAAGCAGTGACCCTGTAAAAACAGGAAGGAAATTTAGCTGAGAGCTGCAGAATCCTGTGACACCTGAAAAAATCTTGTGGAAACCACAACCCTGTCCCAGGTCTATCTGGTCTGTATGTGTGCATTGTAAGACCCCCTCCCCATAGCTCTAACCTTGCAGATTTCAGCTTCTGTAAAATTCTGCTTATGCTGGGGCTTCCCATTTCCCGCTTGAAGTGCCTTATAAAAACTTTGCACCTCCACTTCAAGGGGGCCAAGAGACTCTGTGGTGTGAGCCTGCTCTTGACTGGCCAGCCCAATAAAGGACCCTGGCTTAATTTGAACTCAGTGTGCTGGTGTTTATAATTCCGCTCGCAACATAAAAATGGTACAACGTAAGAATGCCTTTCACAACATCTTGTTTAACTTCCTTTAAAATGTTTTAACTTTCCTATCATAATAGAACGACATAAATTACATTTAATGTAAATAATGTTTTAAACCTTACTGTTGCCAAACAACAATAGTTAGGTAAAATCTAATATTACCAAGGAAAACTTTGCACCACTATAAAAGGACGATCTGCATACACTGATATAAATGAAAGCAGGCACAGATATTTCAAGTGAAAAAGCAATTTTGATAAGTATGTATGATTCCTATTGTATAAATATGTGTACACACACACACATACAAACACAACTAACGCATAAAAGCACACCCTTGTTTTCTAAAAGAGATCACTAAAATATTTCTAACTATGATTATGTATGTTGAAAGGGACTAAAGGGAGGTCTTTTTTTTTTTCATTTTGTTTTGTTTGTCACATTCAGCTCTTAAATCTTTTCACAGGTTATCTTTTTAATTTCAACAAGGATTATGAGGGCAGGGAGATGTTAGGCCATTTATTGTTTGCTTTTCGAACTCCTCTGCATTAAAAATATAATAAATACTTCATTTAAAAATAAAATTAAGATTTCAATCCCCCAGCCTGAGCAAAGCAAGATCCCATCTTTACTAAAAATAGAAAAACTACCCAGGAATAGTGGCATGTACCTATAGTCCCAGCTACTCAGGAGGCTAAGACAAGAGGATCACTTGAGCCCAAGGGTTTGAGGTTGCTATGAGCTATGACGTCACGGAAGTCTATCCAGGGTGACTGAGTGAGACTCCGTCTCAAAAAAAAAAAAAAAAAAAATTCAATTCCTACTTTGCACAGTAGTGATCTCTCTTACTGTTTGCTCACAGCTGGAGGCTGAGCACTCATCATGGTGGTTGGGGTTTAAGAAGCCATGGGAAGAACAGAAAGCATCTTTTGGGAGCATCTATAACACGCAAATATGTGATTTTAAAAACAAACAACAAATCTACCATTATTTTTATATTAACACAAACATGGCTACAGAGAACACAATCTTCATGAACTGAGATCAAACATGAGCCACCAAAGATGACTTTTTATGAAGACAGGACCCTTCAGGTTATACCAACAGACCCTCTTGAGATTTGAGTTTTCTCTTCACAGCATTCTGAAAGCTATACCTGGGATAGTCCACTGATTTTTAAATACAGCACTTCTCTTTTTAATATCCCCTTTGCTAGAAACAATTTCAAAAGCCATTCCCCTTCTCGAATGCTTTATCACAAGAACAACTTTGCCTAATTTGTTGAATGAATGCATGAATGAACAAATACTTCTTATGCCAAATGAAAGTCTTATATACTCATATTTTATTATTAGCTCATGAATCCCACTTGCACAGTGTACACCTTGGAGTAATCATATTTGATAAATAATTAGATCAATGCTAACTGAAAAAGTTCATGTTGAGGTAGTTTTTTAATACTGAGTAGATTGGCTTCCTTTGTATTACATATTTGTAGGTAATATATTTCTTCTGATATCAACCCAATTTTATACAACATAAGGTATTTTACTAATGTTTCATTATATACTATATACCATGTCTTTATTAAATTATTTGGAAAATTGAGCAAATTATTTTTTTTATAACATACTTGGAATTCATTAAAATACAGGTAAATTTTAAAAACAAACTAAAGAAAATAGGAACAAAGAGTTCTCTAACTCATAAAAGCAAGCTCTTTTATTGTTGAATGGCTATAAACATTATGAAGTTCTAACTTACAGTATGCCAGAAAACCTAAGTACTTACAAAAAGAAACCAAAAATAGGTTAGGGACCATTTCACATTCAGGCTCTATTCCCATAAAGGCAAATAATTCCAGAGGAGATTGATAAAAGGAAATTTCTAGAAGAGTGTTTTAACATTTTCTCCTCTTCTAGGAGAGAAAGCTGGTACTTTCACCACACCACCTAAGTTGAGGGTGGGGATGCCTTCTATAAAAGAACCAACAGTAGAAACAGAAGAAATTTCAAAGAGGTGAGAATAGCTTTGCTGTCCTGTGCCAGATGTTTGCTGAGGGGATATATTCCATGCTGGCTGCCACAGAAGCAGAGGGTACACTCTGTGAGAGTTCTTGGGAATCATGGTGCTTTCCCTAATGGATGGCAGGGATGGAGGGACATATAAATGAACCAGAAACAGGTACTTGCTTCCTGTCTTAAAGCAGCAAAAATGTAGGGCAAAGAGACAGGATGAGCAGTTGGACAAAGTATGCTTCAACTTTATGATGCAGCAAGATTCTGCCAAATCTATGATGGGACAAGGTTCTGCCATTTCCATAGCAGCCAAGAAGATGCCTCAGAGGACTGTCTTCAAACTTGGTTCAGTCTGAGAGACCACACCCAAGAAGTGACTTCAGCAAGAAGAGACTGCAGGGTTGTGATTAGGAACAGGGGCTGGAGGTAGACTCTGAAGAGCATTGTCCTCTAATCTGTTGAGCAAACAGATGCAGCACCTGGAGGCCTGCTCTGACTGAGAGCACTGCGGGCCATACTACCACAGTACACTAAGACAGGACTTGGTCCTACTCCCTCTGAGGTCCTACCTCCTCTCTGACTCTGAAGAACCCAGAAGTAGGAAGGGTGAGAAGATTGAAAAAAAAAAAAAAGAAAATAGTGAAATAGACCATGACCTCTTCTCCACTGATTCAATTTTAAAATTGTTATATCTAGGGTGGTGCCTGTGGCTCAGTGGGTAGGGCGCTAGCCCCATATACCGAGGGTGGCGGGCTCAAACCCGGCCCCAGTCTAACTGCAACAGAAAATAGCCGGGTGTTGTGGTGGGCGCCTGTAGTCCCAGCTACTCAGGAGGCTGAGGCAAAAGAATCGCCTAAGCCCAAGAGCTGAGGCAAAAGAATCACCTAAGCCCACTCTACTGAGGGCGACAAAGCGAGACTCTGTCTCTAAAAAAAAACAAAAAGAAAGAAAAGAAAATTGTTATATCTATATATTCATTGATTAAAAGCATAATTTTCTGTGTTTTACAAATATAGGTTAGGCCCAAATTGGAAAAGACATACATTTGAAGCTTTAAGCTAGACTGCCTTGAATTTTTTAATAGCTAAAAGTTCATCCTAATTAACAAATATACAATTATCTTATAACAGAGTGACTAAAAAACCATGAGATCTGACAGAGATGTTGTCAAAGGAGGGGTCAGGGTGGGGAACAGGAATATGTAAAAAAGCATTTCAGTTATATAATCTTTAAATTCACACCATTCAATTAACAGATTCTACTAATACCACAACATTTTAAACACACAGCTGGGCTAAAAAAAAAACCAAAAAACAAAAAATAAGTATAGTTGGTTCTCTATCTGTGGATTCAAATAACCACAGATTGAAAATAGTGTATTTAAGGGAAAAAAGGAATGGTGTATCTGTACCGAACATGAATAGACTTCTCTTCCTTGTCATTATTCCCTAAACAAACAGTATAATAACTATTTACATTGCACTAGGGATTATAAGTAATCCAAAGATGTTTTAAGTAGAAGGGAGGATGTGCATAGGGTATATGAAAATAGGCCATTTTATATAGGGGACTTTATCATCCCCAGATTTTGGTATCCATAGGAGTTCCTAAAACCAATCCTCCATGGATACCAAGAGAAAACTGCACTACATATAGAAGTTAGTCAAAGGCAGAGTGGTAAAGCCCATGAAGAAATAAGAAGCATAGACTTTGATCTACAAAGTATGGAGAACTAGAACTTAGATACCTTTTACATAGAGGGTAAGTCTGGAAAGACTGTTCCTACTGTGTAAGAGCAACTAGAAAACTATACTTACAAATTCAAGAAAGTAACATAAGGCCCGCATCAAGGGTGAGTGTAGAGACTAAATTCATACAACCCATATACAGTGGATTCAAGAAACCAAACTAAGGGCCAGTGTGGTGCCTTGTGCCTGTAATCCTAGCATTCCAGGAAGCCAAAGTGGGTGGATTGCTTAAGCTCTGGAATTCAAGACCAGCCTGAGCAAATGCAAGACCCATCTCTACTAAAAATAGAAAAAAAACTAGCTGGGTGTGATGGTGCAGCCTGGAGTTCCAGCTATTCAGGAGGCTGAGGCAGGAGGATCACTTAAGTTTGAGATTGCTGTGAGCTCAGCTCATGCCAGGGCACTGTAGCCTGGGGCAACAGAGTGAGACTCTGTCACAAAAAAAAAAAAAAAAAAAAAAAAAGAAAAGAAAAGAAAAGGAATTCCATGCTAAGAATTAATTTAAACAACAACAACAAAAGGATAAAATTGATTAAGGAACAGTGGAACTCCTGAGGCCCTGAAAGAAACAAATGCAAACTTTTCTTTGAGGCTACTTCATCAACCCAGAACAAAGTGGATTCCCAGACAAAACGGCCCCTAGTGAAAAGAAGCTAACGATAAAAAAACTACAAGCCATATGTGAATGCTGTGTTGTATAAAATGAGTACCCTTACAAAGCAGGGAGGAAAGGAGAAGCAACTGGCTTTGTCAAATATACTAAAGAAAAAATACTAGATAAAGACCTATATGTACAAGGAAAAACTTTCAAAACTTTTAGAAGAAAATATGAAACTATCTTTATACCTTCAGAAAAAAATTTCTTTAAACAAGATATAAAAATTATACATGGAAAAGGAAAAGCTAAATGGAAAACCTGAACAAATAACAAGTGATGAGATTGAATCACTAATAAAAAGACTGTCAACAAAGAAAGTCGAAAACTGGGTGGCTTCACTGCTGAATTTTAGCAAACTTACGAAGGAGAAGTCACATCAATGCTTCTCAAACTTTTCCAAAAAAACGAGGAGGAGGAAATTCTTGCTAATTACAGTAGAACCTCTGTAAGTTGACCACCCAAGGGACTGTAACAAGCTGCTCAAAATACAGAGGTGGTCAAGCCTACTGTACTGATATGCACATGTGGTGCATGTCTGGTCTATGGGAATTAGTCAACCTAAGGAGGTGGTCAACTATGGAGGTTCTACTATAATTCTAAGGGATCAGCTATTACTGTGATAACTAAAAATGGACAAGGACAGTATGAAAAAGACAAAACAAAACTACAAAGCAATATCCTTGATGAATACAGACCCATAAGTCCTCAACAAAATACTAACAAACCAAATCTAATGGTACATCAAAACCATCATACACAATGATCAAGTGATATTTATCCTAGGGATGCAAGGATGGTTCAACATATGCAAATCAATAAATGTGATACAGAACGTTAACAGAATGAAGAGCCAAAACCATATGCTCATCTCAATAGATGATAACAAAAAGCATTTGATAGGCCAGTTGCAGAGGCTCATGCCTGTAATCCTAGTGCTCTTGGAGGCTGAGGAAGGTGCATTGCTTGCGCTCAGGAGTTTGAGACCAGCCTGAGCAAGAGAGGTACCCTGTCTCTACTAAAAATAGAAAAACTAGCCCGGTGTTGAGGTATGCACCTATAGTCAGAGCTACTTGAGAGGCTGAGGCAAGAAGATCGCTTGAACCCAAGAGTTTGTGATTACTGTAAGCTATGATGACACCTCAGCACCCTACCAAGGGTGAGAGAGTAAGAGTCTATCTTAAACCAACAAACAAAAAAACATTTGATAAAACTTCAATATCCCTTCATGATAAAAATTCAACAAATTAGATATACAAGGTACATACCTCAAAATAAGAAAAAGGAAAAGCTAGGGGTTGCCATTGCCTTGCAACAAAGTTCTGTCCAGTCAGATAAAAACTGACGCACCTTTGATGTTGGGAGACGGAGGGAGGTTAGTTCTGAGCACTTCCCCTTCTTGCCTAGAGCAGTGAAAGAGCTCTTGCCTCCATAAGGGCATTGCAGAATAAGCCACTCTAGGATCATTGAGATTCAGAAAAAAAAGGCCAAAAGCCCTTACCTCCATGATCTTGGTATATGAGAAAAATACTAAATCCTTGCTTGTTTAAGCCACTTTCAGTTCAATTTTCTATTACTAGAAGAACTAGTTGACACAATCCTGGGAAATTATAAAGAACTAATCAGGCAAGTTGGATAAATCAAAAAGTATTTCCTCTAAGCTATGAATTTGAGTAGTCATATTTTTACTTAGAACAATCTCTTGTTCCCATTGCATATAACATCATTGAAAATATGGAAAATTGACTGTTGGTCACTAGTGTTGGAAATCAAAGGTGAATTGCTTTCCCATGGGAAAATCTCTCAACTGTGTGAACTTGTATCACACCCATCTCTGACTCACAAGAAAAAAAACTGGCCTTCATATTTATTTTCTTCCTAAACATAAGTTCAGTTTGAAACACACATAAAGACTAAAATACTAAATACAGAATTCCAAATTGTGGTCTTCAATTAAATATGGAAACACAAAAATCTTTCTTTTTACCTGTAATATATTTTGTAAAGTGCTATAGAAAGGCAAAAAAAAATTAAGAAAAGTTAATTCTGTTTTCAAAGCCAATTTAATTGGCATTCTCACATGCAACTTAGTTGCTACTTTACTAATACTGACTCTTTAATTACCACTATTTTCCTTGTATAAATGTCACAACAAATAAAATTTGAGTTATACATTTCTATACCATATTTAAGTATTATTAAACCATACTGCAGATAAGCATATACAGGATAATAATTAATATGTGAGTTTATAATTCATGCTCTACATTAGGGATACTTTCACTGGGTGTATATGCATCATTGTATTTTTTAAGCAGCAATGGCTAAAAAGGAGAACACTTTTGAAAACATTACTGACTAGTTCTTCTCAACAAAGAAACCTCAATGAAGACTACAGTACTGCTACAAGGCATTCGCCAATTAAGAAAAAAGAACTTTACACACTCTCTCACATAAACACCCATGTACATTAACAGTACATGTTAAATGTCCAGCTGTTTTGCTAAGAGTAAGCTACATTTTCTGCCTATTTCTGCAGGTTCATTTCTTGATACCACTGGAAAAAAATCTTTTAATATTCTAAATCTTGAGGTGAATGGAGGGGGGTTGCTATTTGTAACTATTCATCTCAATTCAGGCTAGGAAAAAAATATATTCAAGTTACTGTTTCTGGGTGCTAAATTGAATCAGGTGTCCTCTCCTCTTAAGAAAATTAAGTTGCTTTTGTGCAGGAGTGTTTTAATGAGAACAGAGCGGGCCGACAGTGATGAATGGGAATGACACCAGAGAGAGCACGTAAGCAGGACAATATGTGCATGCTATAGTCTTACAGCCTATTTTTCACTGACTATTCTGAATGACTTCGCTGTTTCTTAAGGGGCCTATTAATCTCAAATTTAGTTATTATACAACGTTTATTTGAACATATATTCTGCGGAGGATGACAGTTAATAAAGGAAATCTTTCACAAGCTGTATTTTTACATATTGTTCCAACTGCAGCTCCCAGTCATTTGATGGTATTGATGGAATAACCTACATTGTGCTGAGGCTTTAAAAAAAAAAAAAAAAAAAGGCACATATATTCAGATTCCTTTCTAAGCACATGGGGAGTCTTAAATAACCGTCAAAATGCATACAAAAAAAGCCTAGAACAAAATGGTAAAAGTAAAAGGACATCTTAACTGGGCAACAAAAATCACTTAAAGTGCAAACTGACTCTTCTAAGACAAACCAGACACCTTTTAACACCTTTAAAGCCTCGGTGTATAATATGCAATAGTTCTTGCATGCCCATCTACATTTTCACAATATGCATTGAGCAGCAGAGAGAGGGCAAAATCAATTTTCTTGAGGTGCAAAAAGAATCAAGTAACACAGCTGCTTTGATTTTTCTCGTTGGTATGTTTCCTTGATAAAACACCATGTTCTTAAAATAGTAGTGATTCGGTGTTTCTTATTCCAAATAGCATACTTTTTAAAAGCTTAAAAGAAATGTTTTAACATTTTTCTAAAACTTATTTATGAGCTTGAATAAGCTCATCAATTCCAATTTTTGGTATGATTCTAGAAGAAATTTGTTACTTTACATGTTACTGGTACATTATAACAAAACTTAATATTAGAAGGAAAATACTCATATTAATTCAAGATTTTTAAATCTGCCTTATAGTACTTGAGATGAATACAGACCTAATCCAACACTGCTGATTGCATCCTCTTGAAATAACAGTCTTCAAAAAAATGTTGAATTTCAATGAAATGAGAATTTGCAAGTGAGGAGTGTTCTTAGGTACTTTGATAATCCCTTATACATCAAGAAACAGAACTCCAGAGGCGAACGATCTTTCTCAAGTTCATATTGTACAGTAGCAAAGCCAGAACAGAACTCCTTGGCAGACACTTCCTGCACCCTCTCTATTACACCCTCACTGCCTATCTTCTATATTATTTAAACAAACATTTGTAGCTATATAACAGAAAAAGTGCATATGCCAAAACAGTAATAGCAGTTATGTTGAGGTAATGAGATTATGGATATATTTTCCTTTATACTTTTTCTTGACTTTCAATATTTGTGTACAGATTAGGTATTTCTTAGAAAAAAAAAACACATGATAAATTGTATATGTTAAGTGCAATTGTAATTTTAGAGGCTTTCTCTTGAACTTAGGCAAACCTTGAACAATGCTATGCACCTATTAGGTGCTAATATAGAGAGGAAACTACTTAGTCTTCTTTTCTATACTAACACTGAATATTCAATATTCATAGGAACAAACAGGGACTTAAGCCAGAATACCAATTCTTGAACTAAAAATGCACACTATTAATATTTGTCTATTAATATTTATTAAGCTCTTGTAAATATCTAAGATTAAGCTGAATGAAACTTAAAATGTTATATACTGCTTGACAGTACATCTTCTTAAAGATGTACTGCTATAAATTTCTCAATATTCCTAAAGTTTAATTGCTCTGACTCATTTGGGTTTCCTATCTCCCAAAAAAAGAATGAAACAAATGCTTCTCTAATTATTAATTCATTCCACATAAATTTATTAAGCAATTTATTAAGCTAGGAACTCAGAACACAAAAATAAATACCACAGAGTACCACACACAGCCTAGGACTAGAAGACAGACATCACGATAGCTACAATACAAGATCAGGGGCAACAAAGAGTTATGATAGCATAGAAAATAACTATAAAAATAAAGGGTTTTTCGATATCTCCTAGTGATATACAATGAGCACTTTTCTGATCAATTAATGGAAGTTCTATTTAATGTCAACATATGAACTAAGCTCTGAGCACACCAAGAGAGGAATTAGCCAAGAATTCCCCTAACACTTCTAATACTTTGTTTAGAAGAGTATCCACAAAACATAAGTGACAGCCTATGTCAAAGTATCTAATGTTTCTTAAAAATTTTAGACTCTAGCTGACTTAGCTCTGTTATTTCTGCTCTTTTTCCATCCATTAAGTCTGGGAATCTCAGAGCTTCTTAAGAGGGCAATGGATCAATCCCTCAGCAATAACTCTCTCATCAGCTTTTCATTAGCAATAAAATAGCTTTCCTACCATCTTCTGGGAAATAACTTACCATAGATTCACAGAACTGCAACGGACTTCTGTACATCATCTAATCAAGGCACTCCTCCTCGAAAAGGACCACACTGAAATCACTAACTAATAGGTCCCTATCTATCCTATTCTTCATGTCTTCAGGATTGAAAATAGCACAATCTCTTTTTGAGTTTTGATTTTAAGTCTCTGTTTTAAATCACATATTTTTGCTAGCAAATTCTTTCTGTTTCTGAACTATCTTTTTATTGGAAACTATTTTTTCATGTTAGATCCCCTGAGAAAAATTTTAAGGAGCTATTTTTGCCATTACAAGTAATGGGCTAGTAAATGGTTAACAACTGACTCCAAGGATAAGGGGAGGAATACCAATTTGTAATCTTTGCTGATTTTTATGCTGTAAATACTTCCACCACGGCCAATTTCAAGCTGCAAACATGATGTCACTGAAAAAGAAGATGAGAAAAATGGCGTAATGCCAAGAAACATAATGAATTAGAAAAAGAAGGCAAATTGTACACAAAATATGCACAAGAAGGAAATAATAAAGATATGATCGGAAACTAATGAAATCTAATGAAATAAAGAAACAGAAAAACAATTGAATAGTCAATAAAATAAAAATTTGGAAAAAGATTGATAGAACTGATAAGCCTCTAGAACAGGGACTGCTGAATTTTTTCTGTAAAGAGTCACTCTTTTATTTTACCCAACTGATCTAACCTATATTGCAACACGGTGTTATGCTAACTACTTGGAGTTGGTGTCAAATTCCACAAGTTAAAGGCTCAGACAGCAGCTGCACTTTGAGAGTCCCCAGACTACCTACACCTCTGAACAACTGGCTGCAAATTCAAGAGATTCCATGTTCCCCTTAGGTTCAATAACGCACTAGAATAACTCACAGACAGCTAAAAGTTCTAAGGTTCTAATCCCATGCTTAGTCTCTGGTGACCAGCCGTCATCTTGAAGCTATCTCAGGGCCCACTACCTCGTCTGATTGGCGCCACTCTTAACATTTAGGAAATTCCAAAGATTTCCTTCATGCCAAAAACACGGGACAAACACTAGTTATATATTTTATCATACAACAGCCACATAAATATTTCAGATTTTGTGGCCCTATCGTCACAAATGCTGACCTCCACCATTGTAGTCAAAAGCAGCTGTAGGTCCTGTATGAACTAAAGAGTAAGGTTGTATTCCAACAAAGCTTTATCTATACATAGATACTAAAATTTGATTTTCACTTAATTTTCATGTGTTATAAAATTTTATTCTTCTTCGGATTTTTTTCCCCTAATCGTTAAAAAAATGTAAAAGTTATTCTTAATTTACATACCATGCAAAAATATGTCACAAGCTTAATGTGGCCTACAAACCACAGTTTGTCCATTCCTGCTTTTGAGGGGAAGAAAAGGAAAGACAGAAGTTACCACTACCAGGAATGAAAGAAGAGACATCCTAAAATCCTTCAGACATTTAAAAGGTGAGTAAATTGAGAACGTTAGGCCCCAAAGTTTAACAAAGTGGTTCTCAACCTTTCTAATGCCACAACTCTTTAATATAGTTTCTCATGTTGTGGTGACCCCCCAACTATAAAATTATTTTCGTTGCTACTTTATAACTGTAATTTTGTTACTGTGATGAATTGTAATGTAAATATCTGATATGCAATATACATTTAGGCAACTCCTGTGAAAGGGTCATTTGACCCCCTAAGGGGTTGCGACCCACAGGTTGAGAACTGCTGACTTAGATAAAATGAACAAATTTCTTGAAAGACACAAACTACCAAAGCTCTCTCAAAAACATCAGGCAACTTAAACTGACCATTGTCTATTAAAGATAACATGTGCTTAAAATTTTTCTCAAAAAATTTACAGGGCCAATGCCTTCACCTGTGAATTCTACCAAATAGTTAAAGAAGAAATTATAGTAACTTCATGAAAATCACACAGAAAATACAAGCAGGAATATGTGCCAAATCATTTTAGGAGACAAGCACTAGCCTGTACGACACCAGATTAAAACATGAAAACTGCAAAGCAATAATCATTGCGCACACAGATAGACATAAAACTCCTTAAAAAATTTGAACTAATTAAACTTAGTAATATAAGAAAAGGATGATACATCATGACCAAGTAGGGTTTATTCTAGGAATATAAAGTTGGTTTAAGATTGTAATATCAATCAAAGCAATGTACCTTGTCAAAAGCTTTTAAAAGGAAAACATATAATCATCCCAATAGATGAAGAAAAAGTATTTGATAAAACTCAGATAGTCATGATAAAAGCTCAAAAATCTGGAATTGATTTAAAATTTTCTTCCCTTGACATAGAATGTCTTCATAAAAACCAAACAGCTGCAATCCCTATTAAAGCTCCATTGTCATACTTTAAAGAACTTGAAAAAACAATACTTCGCTTTATATGGAATCAGAAAAAACCCCAAATAGCCAAGACACTACTCAAAAATAAAAATAAAGCAGGAGGAATCACGCTACCAGACCTCAGACTATACTACAAATCGATAGTGATCAAGACAGCATGGTATTGGCACAAAAACAGAGAAGTAGATGTCTGGAACAGAATAGAGAACCAAAGGATGAACCCAGCTACTTACCATTATTTAATCTTTGACAAGCCAATTAAAAACATTCAGTGGGGAAAAGATTCCCTATTTAACAAATGGTGCTGGGTGAACTGGCTGGCAACCTGCAGAAGACTGAAACTGGATCCACACCTTTCACCATTAACTAAGATAGACTCTCGCTGGATTAAAGATTTAAACTTAAGACATGAAACTATAAAAATACTAGAGGAGAGTACAGGGAAAACCCTTGAAGAAATCGGTCTGGGCGAGTATTTTATGAGGAGAACCCCCCAGGCAATTGAAGCAGCTTCAAAAATACACTA
>CAUYPK010087856.1:0-29760 GCA_963574355.1 Loris lydekkerianus | reverse complement strand
TCCTTACGCCAACTATTTTTTGGTTGCGGTAAAATATGACCCATTGGAACTTTAGTTTGGTGTAAATTTTTATAATCTTTCAAAACCCCCCCCCCCCCAAAAAAAAAATAAAACAAGGAAGTAGCAACTGGGAGGAGGTATGAACAGATGTAATGGTTTACCAAATACTAGAGCAGTGTTTCTCAACCTTCCTAATGCCACGGTCCTTTAATATAGTTCCTGTGGGTTGCGACCCACAGGTTGAAAACTGCTGTACTAGAGGAAACTGGTATTATTTCCTCTAACCAATTTAATTCATTTATATTAACTCTGTCCAATACACAACACAACGATGGATATGCTCCCTACCTGCACTGTCCAGGTGTGACCTCTAGTCACATGTGGTTATCAGGCACTTAAAATATAGCTAACATGACCCAAAAACTAAACTTTAAATTTTATTTTATTATTATTTTTTTGAGAGATAAGTCTTATGACGTTGCCCAGGCTGGCGAACAGTGGTTAATCACAGGTGCTATAATATAGAACTACAGCCTCTAACTGCTAGGCTCAAGAGATCCTCCAGCTTCAGCCTCCTGAGTAACTTGGACTATAGTCATGCACCATTGTTTCTGACTAATAACTTTAATTTAAATAGCCACATATATAGATAGTAGCTACCTCATTGGACAGCATAGGTCTATATAATAATAGTAGTATACAAACCAAAGAACGATACAATGGTTTATATTATCATCTAGGAACTATCTTGATAGTTAATATCAGGTATTTGTTTTTCTCCACCCCCATTTTTTCCTTACAGTTTCCAAACTCACTTGATTGTTTTGTAATCCTCTGTTATGAATGAGTCATATGAGGACATATCCATCTCAGGGTCTGCATTTGGGGCCATTGCTGCTGCGGAGACCAGATGGGTTGGAGTGATACGAGTGGGTAATTGCTGGCTGAAAGAAATAGTTTTGTTTTGTTTTGAAAGAAATAGTTTTTGACAGCTAGTGCTTTAAAAAAATATCAAAACATTAGGTTGTCTGTTGGCCTCAGTTTTCTTCTTGTACGCATCTCCTCAGGCTGTATTTGCTCTTTGAAATCCTTTTCTCTTTCAAGTGTACCCCTGATTTTCAGTTATGTAAAAATGTTAAAGGGAACAAAGCACAAAACAGCATTTACCACCCTGTATTATGTTAATGAGGAAAAAAAGGAATTAAAAAAACTTCATCAGCTTTTTGAATGTAGTCATTTTAAAAATAATTTCGAATAAGAAAACAGGTAAATGTAGTCACAGATTAAGGCAAAGGCAAGATGGGAATAGAATTGGGAGTCCAAGTTACCAGGCTGTTCTAGAACACACCGTCTCTCCTTTGGATTTGTGTTCTAGACTGGAGGAGGAATGTGTAGCCATTGCCAGCTGGCACATGTTTTCTCACGCTGTCAAGCTATATCTGATTTAGTGAAGTAAAAACAGTTTTTTGTTTGTTTTTTACCTGAGATGTAGGAGGACCCTTAAAAATACTGACCTGAGAAAACCTAATCTCTGAGTTATTTCAATAGCTGCAGTTTCAGTGGAGAACAACTTGAGTGGACTGTGAGACACAATTTCTTCATTTCATTCAGTGTTGCTTAAAAGGCTTACACACCTGTCCATCTAGTGAGGGATACAAGTATTTGTCTCAGGAGTCAGCTGCTCCCCTGAATGCTCTCTCCTTTTTTCTATCCAGGGTTACACATATAGACAGATTTCAAGTATTTTTTTCTTCTCTCTTTTTTTTTTTTTTTTGGTTGAGTCTCACTATATCACCCTTAGTAGAGTGTTGTGGCATCACAGCTGATAGCACCCTCCAGCTCTTGGGCTTACGTGATTCTCTTGCCTCAGCCTCCCAAGTAGCTGGGACTACAGGCACCGACCACAACGCCCGGCTTTTTGTTGTTGCAGTTGTCACTGTTGTTTAGCTAGCCTGGTCTGGGTTTGAACCTGCCACCCTCAGTGTATGTGGCTGGCACTATAACAACTGTGCTATGGGCGCCAAGCCTTTAAGTGTTTTTTTCCTCAGAGAAATATAAAACTTTAAACTCATTTGTTAACCTGTTGGTTAAACTATTTAAACTACTATCTAAAACTTTAATAAATAAATTCATAGCAACACGTAATTCAGTTCCAAATGATGGTAGTTTACAAGAGAGAAAAGTTAGGGAACTAGATGTAAAGAAAGAGTTCAGGAACAAAGAGGGGACAAAGACAAACGGTAATCAAGGTGAAGTCTTCTTATTCCTGTAGCTTTAAGCTGTATTCATAGGTCTTTCCTATTTCAATTGGCTGGATAACCACTGTTCATATTGCAGTCATTCTCCTAAGCATGGGAGGCTTGGTTCTGCAGGTGATAACCACAGCAGCCAGCCAAAAGGGAACCAGAGAGCAGTGTGGCCAGAGCACTTCCCGGGGTGGAAAAATCAAGAATAGGTCCAGCCCTGGCCACAGGTTTTCTCCTCGTGACATAAAGGTATTTTGATGGCAGCTGCTAGCTGATGATTTTCAACTAGTTTGTCATTTTCTTTCTTCAGAAGCAGCATTTCATTTTTCTTGAGAAGGATGAATTTCTTCTATTAAGGAGGAATTTGACTAAGGTGACCTACTTCTGTCTTTACCAAGCAGGCAAGTAAAAAGCAGTTTTACAAGGCTCTTTATTGGGGGTTTCTGTTTCTTTCGCAGAGATTGAGACAGTGAAATTGGCTCGTTCTGTCTTCACCAAACTACACGAGATTTGCTGCAGCTGGGTGAAAGACTTCCCTCTCCGCAGGAGACCCCAGCTTTATTATGAGACATCAATCCATGCCATCAAAAACATGCGCAGGAAAATGGAGGACAAACATGTCTGCATCCCTGACTTTAATATGCTCTTCAACCTAGAGGTAAAGGGCACTCTGGAGAGTCAGTGAGATTTAAAACACAAAATAAACACCTTGATGGTCCGTGTTAGAAAAGGAGAACTTTGGATATATAGGGTGGACACAAAGTTTGTGTGCAATGTTAAACTATTTGAAATAGTATGTCCAGGGCTAAATGCAAAGTGGCAGAAATTTGTCTGCATTAGACAACAGCTAAGGAACTCGTTATTTTATGTATTTTATGGTATTTTGAATAGGCAGGGCATTCACACGTTCTGAAATTGGGAAAATAAGTCTCTTTTTTATTATCCTAGTCTTCCAGATACTCAGTTCTCCTCCATGAAGGCAAGGGAGTTCCTTGAATAACCTTCTGGAACTATGCTATGAACATACACAAGCAAAAAGAAAGAAGAAAACCTGTTACATCTCAATAAAGCTGTTTTAAAAAGGAAACTATAGTATAATCAAATGGTATTTATTAAGTTTTCACATTATTATGCTGCTGAAGCAACACAAACACAAGTATAAAAGAATGATTTAAGACTGAGACAGTGTTCTGATTTTGTGTTATTTTCTTTGAAAAATCTTGGTCTGAGATAGATTAGCTAGAATTACATTTCATGAATCTCTGTGACTGACAAATTGGATCCATAGGAGCCTTGTCAACTTAATAACTATTTTCTTGTTATCTTTCTTTTTTTTCTATTAAATATATTGTGTTAATGCAAACAGAGGTAGGTTTGTTTCCTTTGCTTATCGTTTGCCTATTTTTTTCACGCAAGTCCATAACTTAAAAATTACCATGTAGTAATTTAACAAAGCACATTTCCTTCATTTAGCAGCTAAATGTATATTTTAGCTGGCTGACAAGGTCTCAGCAGTGTTAGTGGGTTGGTAATTGGGGCTTATGTTATATATAGATGGATCAGCTGATGGCTGTGTTTCCAGTACCAGGTCTGTGCAAATGTGACCCATAAAGCTTTTGTGTGACTATGTCTTACGTCACTATACCCACATGAGCATTATACTCAACATTTAAGGGCATTATTCTTTATTGGTTGTTGATGTGGTTGGTTTTATTTTGCCTTCTAATTTCAAAATAAGCCTAGAGGCCTCAGAAAGGAACACCTTGCTATAGTGGAATAGGCTTTGAGAACAATGTGGCAACACGTATTTAGAATTAGAAACATATAGATTTTCACGCCTTTCAATCTGGTAATTTTGTTTTTAATTCTTTATTATAAGGAAATAGAAATACAAGAGTCTCAGATCTATGTTTTGTTTGACATAAATTTTTTTTTTTTTTGGTAGAGACAGAGTCTCACTTTATTATTGCCCTTGGTAGAGTGCTGTGCCATCATAGCTCACAGCAACCTCCAGCTCCTGGGCTTAGGCGATTCTCTTGCCTCAGCCTCCCCAGTAGCTGGGACCACAGGCGCCCGCCACAACACCCAGCTACTTTTTGTTGCAGTTTGGCCGGGGCCACGTTTGAACCCAACACCCTTGGTATATGGGGTCGGCACCCTACTCACTGAGTCACAGGTGCCGCCCTTGACATAAATTATTTTATACATTGTTTATAATATTGAAAATTAAGGGGCAGTGCCTGTGGCTCAAGGAGTAAGGTGCCAGCCCCATATACCAAAGGCGGTGGGTTCAAACCCAGCCCCAGCCAAAAAAAGGAAAAATTACAAAGAAAACTGCAAAGAAAAAAACGAAAATTAAGTTATAAAAGGGAATAACTATGATATGCTCATAGTTCGTATTATATGAACTACTTAAAATGATGTCTTTGAATAATAATGTATGGGGAAATTTTAATATGATAAATGACAAAAGCTAGGATATAAAATTTTTTTTTTGAGACAGAGTCTTAAGCTGTCACCCTTGGTAGAGTGCTGTGGCATCACAGCTCACAGCAACCTCAAACTCTTGGGCTTAAGCCATTCTCTTGGCTCAGCCTCCCAAGTAGCTGGGACTAAGGTGACTGCCACAATGCCTGGCTATTTTTGTTGTTGTTGTTTTTGTTGTTGTCATTGTTGTTTGGCAGGCCCAGGCTGGGTTTGAACCTGCCAGCTCTGGTGTATGTGGCTGGCGCCCTACTCACTGAGCTATAGGCACTGAGCCATAAGATATAAAATTTTATGAACAGTATGATCTAATTTAATTTTTATTATTTTATTTTATTACTTTTTTTTTTTTTTTTTTTTTTTTTTTTATCAGTTTGTGGCCAGGGCTGGGTTTGAACCCACCACCTTTGGCATATGGGGCCAGCGCCCTACCCCTTGAGCCACAGGCACTGCCCCTTTATTACTATTTTTGTTTAGACAGAATCTCAGGCTGTTACACTGGGCATAAATTCTTGGGCTGAAGAGATCCTCTTGCCTAAGTTTTTCTATTTTTTGTAGAGACAGGGGTCTCGCTTTTTTTGCTCAGGCTGGTCTCAAACCCGTGAGCTGAAGCTATCCACTCACCTTGGCCTCCCAGAGTGCTAAGATTATAGGTGTGAGCCACTGCTCCCAGCCTAATTTTATTTTTAAAATATACGTGTAGGCTCGGTGTGGTGGCTCACGCCTATAATCCTCGCACTTTGGTAGGCCAAGGAGGAAAGATTGCTTAAGATTAGGAGTTTGAGACCAGCCAGACCAAGAGTGAGACCCCATCTATGAAAGATATAGAAAAATTAGCCAAGAAGAAAACTATTGAATGGTTGAAATGCGATTTTATGATTAAGTTTCTTTTGTCAAGACAAGCCACAGGTTTGGAGGTTCCTCCCTCGCAGTTGCCTTTGCAAGGGAATGCGAAGCTAAATCTCGGATGATGGGGCAAGGCAGAGTGTTCAGCCACACAGAGCATTCAGGCATCTGATACGGTTCAAGCTTGGTTAACTAGCTTAGAGACTCTGCTATGTATGGTGAGAATTCATTGTGAAAATGAAATGATTTATGAAAGAGGCTTTGTAGTTTAGAAGTGTGTATATGCTTTCATGTCTTTATGTATTTTAAACCTAAACATGATTGGCCTTGTGCTGGAAGGCCAACTATTTTCTATTGTTCTCAGGTTCTAATTTTACTATTCTCATACTTTCTCTTTCCTTTTCCTCCCTCCAACTTGTAACAGCAATTTTGAAGCAAATGTATGTGGGTGGTTTCCATGGTATAAGACAACAACTTTCACAGAGAGAAAGCACTTCTGCCTGAGTTTCATCAGGCATGATGGGTACCAGTGTTGAGGTGTGTGAACACAGATACCCTAATGTGGCAGGTATTTCAGCAGTTGATTAAAAATGTTAAAAAAGAGAAACAATTATTATTATTCTGAGTTACAAATGCAGTGGAGGAGAAGGACGGGAAAGAATGATTCCTGGGGTAGGCTTCATTTGAATCCTGCTATACCCAACTTCCTTAATTGTTCTGTATCTATTGACAGGACCAGGAAGAACAAGCTTACTTTGCAGTGTTTGATGGCCATGGGGGAGTGGATGCTGCCATTTACGCCTCGGTGCACCTCCATGTTAACTTAGTACGCCAGGAGATGTTCCCCCATGATCCTGCTGAGGCACTGTGCAGGGCTTTCCGGGTCACTGATGAGCGGTTTGTGCAGAAAGCAGCCAGGGAGGTACGCCACTTTCCAGCTACGAATGCAGTAGCCACGCTCAACTTGGTCTACGTGGTTAAAAGGCTGTTTAGGTTTTTCTCTTTCTGGATAATACACGTTATCCAAACTGTATTCTTGATCCACAGGGTTGGCTTCTGTTACAGTTTTATGTCTAATTTCCTCATCAGAAATAGTTTCAGTGGGGTACAGTGATGTACAGCATAAAAACTTTCAAGCTGTAATGTTCTGGATTCATTTCTGTAATCATTGCTAGACTTGGCAGGTGAATTTTATTTTTCTTTTATTCACCATTGCCTGTCAGGTTCACACCAGGACCATCTCTCTAAGCAGACTCTTGCTAACAAGATTGGATATGGTGAATAAAACAATGGTCTAAAAAAGAAACAGAAACTGGGATTACTTCCATACATTTGGTTCTAAATGGGTAGGCAGTGTTTTGCTATGTATCTTTTGAGGGAAAATTTGCTTGGAGAGGGTGAATCCTTAGATGATCCTCGAACTGATTTTTTTTTTTTTTTTCTCTCTCTCTTTTTTTTGCAGTTTTTCTTTTCTTTTCTGTTTTTTTTGCAGTTTTTGGCCAGGGTCAGGTTTGAACCCACCACCTCTGGTATATGGGGCCGGTGCCCACAGGCACCACCTGCTCTCTCTTTTTTCTTTTATTAAATCATAGCTGTGTAAAAGAACTTACTTTTTCTTCCTAAGGTTAATCAGACCTAAGTTTTAAAACTCTGAATGAATAACTGGGGCTCTGTATTAAGGTCTCTAAAAGTAAAAAAAAAATTAATTACCATTCTGGGCATTGGTACATAATTAACTACAGTACTCTATAGTGCATTTTAACCTGGGATCAGTTAAAAATAATTTTTAATTTTAAAAAATAATTAAACAATTAGATACATAAAATAAGCTTCCTGCCTTCTGGCTTAAATATTAACTCTATGCACTTGGAGAGATAAAAGTGATCGTTTAATCCATTTCTGTAATTTCTCAGATATGCTACAAAACAATAATGGAGCTTAGAATTAATGAAAACAATAATTAATAGCTACTTGGTATCAAGCAAGAGAGAGATCCTTTATCTTCTCTTTTGTCTCCCAAGTTTGGATTAATACTTAAGTTCAACAATAGTAACCACTAGTGTCCACACAAAAGAGATGGGGCTAGAAAATGAACTCCAGCCCTTGCCCCAACATCTTCTGGTCCCTGAGGATCAGCATTCTCCTGGCTCTGTCTAGAAGCTGCCGATTCTCTTCATTCTGACTAAGGACAACATCAGGCCCTGACAGGTGATCTGAGAGCAAAGAATCACTTTGTCTCCCTCATCCTCTATTCCTTTTCGTTTGTCTCCTAAAAATTATGGCTTTTTCTATGTTACTTCATTTGTTTTGTCAATGATCCGGGTCTCTCTCAGTTCTGCCAATCGTTTTCTTATCTCAGCAGTCACTTTTTTCCTTCTTCTGCTTCCACGTGCTGCTAACTGCTCAGAAAGTTGCTATTCCTGTTGTGAAGCAGCCCTGCCTCCCGTTCTCTCTGGGTCACATGCACTTAAGTACCTTTATCATGTGTTCTAAGGGGCTGAGTTTTTGAACATTCTGTGTGGGAAGACATTTTATTGGTGGGTGAGGATTTATAACAAACTTTCCCTCGGGAGGGAAAATGAGAAATTGTTGTCTTTTTGGATAGAAGGGGCTTTTTACCACTCCTGACACACAGATTCTAATTTAGGCCAGGTCCTTAGTAACAGAAAGTCATGCTCATTTGGTGGTGACTCATGTCAAAAGGAAATGTCATCTTCATATAGTAGGATCAAGAGCTTTAAGTATAGTGGTAGCTACTGCAGTGAAATTCTAGGCTAGTTACTTCTTTATTCAATGTTCCAGAAGGAAAGAACTCTAAGAATATTGTAGGGAGGATATGAAAACATCTTAGTAGGCTGGTCTGAAGATAGTAAGTTATCTCGATCAATTGTTCACAGTCACTTATAGATCGAACTCCTTAGCCTACTCTCTTCCCTTCTCCCTACTGTACTTTTAGTCTTAATTTTTTATTTTTAGAGCATCTTAGTACTCGAGGGAATATTATGCCATCTCTTGGCTCCTTATCTTAATATCCAGAGAGCATCTGTTGCATGCCAGTCAGGTGGTTATATGATTTTGTATAGCTAGGACTCTCCCATTGAAAATACAGGTTAGTAACAAAACAGAGACCAAAATATAGAAATCTTTTAAGGATTGATATAGTGGATTTAGCACTGGACTGGGTACTGTTTTGTATACTAAACAGTTACCTGCCCTTGGGCAAGTAACATAACCTGAAATAGTTTTCTTATTTGTATTAAAAATGGAATTAATAATCATCTTTGCCTTTCCTGTTACAGCTCAGGTAGATTAATGTGTGTGTATACACATAAATACATACGCGCACATAAAATGCATTAAGAAATATGAATCGCTGTGTATTTGTGCAATTGTTAAGAAGTATATATTAATCACAAGTCACTTCTAAATGAGAATTTAGTGTCTATTTGCACTGAATATAGTTTTATTTGAACTATTTCAGAGCTTAAGATGTGGGACCACTGGAGTCGTAACTTTCATTAGAGGCAACATGTTACACGTGGCCTGGGTGGGTGATTCCCAGGTTATGCTTGTGAGAAAGGGCCAAGCTGTTGAACTGATGAAGCCACACAAACCAGACAGAGAGGTAAGTACAGTTGGTTCTATTAGAGCACACACCATAAAGGTAAAAGGTAGTTTTCTAATTATTAATTAGGACTCAATTATTATAATTATTGCCATTATCTCAGCAACTGTGCCCACCTTCCAGTGGAGAAATAAAGAACACCTTTTCATGAAGCTGATGAGTACTGTAACTGTTGTTCACTGTTAAAGTAGATGAATAAACCCTGAATCCAGTTATTTGCTTCTTTTTATTGCATTGCTGTTTAGGATGAAAAGCAGCGAATTGAGGCCCTTGGAGGTTGTGTAGTCTGGTTTGGTGCCTGGAGGGTGAATGGAAGTCTGTCGGTCTCCAGAGCTATTGGTAGGAAAAACCAATTTTTGTGTCTCCAAATTGCCCTCTTCTAGCTCATTGTCTTACACTTTGACACAAGAGAACCTAAGACGACAATTTATATTATCAGAGTGTTTATCATTATTTAAAGTAATAACTGGACAGTGCCTCTTTTTAATTATTTGACTTAGTTAAGCCTGTCCATTTTGATAAATTCCACTATTAAAAGGGAGCCATATCAAGACATGAAGAATTTACTAGTTTCTATCCTTTCCCCCCCTTTTACAAAAATGGAAGCCTTTAATTGTGAGTACATACATCTGCTTAAAACCACTGTGATCAGGCACGGCACCCATAGCTCAGTGGTTAGGGTGCCGATCACATACACTGGGGCTGGCGGGTTTGAACTCGGCCCACACCTGCTAAACAACAACTATAACAGCAACAACAAAAATAGCCAGGCGTTGTGGCGGGCGCCTGTAGTCCCAGCTACTTGGGAGGCTGAGGCAAGAGAATCGCTTAAGCCCAAGAGTTTGAGGTTGCTGTGAGCTGTGACGCCACAGCACTCTACCAAGGGTGACAGGTTGAGACTCTTGTCTCAAAAAAAAAAGAAAAGAAAGAAAAGAATGCATGGACAAATGGAATTTATATCCAGTCCCCAAATTTAGTTTATCAGTACCAGAAAATTCCAGAACATTAAGAAAATCTCAAATGATTTAGTTTCACCACTGATTTGAGTTCCTCTCACTCTTTAGGAAGGTGCTGGCAAACTGTGAAGTGGCCCAAATAAAAGCAGAAGGCTGAAAGAGAAAGAGGGAGCTGAGAGATTCTACAAATACCTTCTGAAAGACTAAGGGTTGGCTTTACCTTAGACTGAGGGAGTTATTGGCTTTAGAATAAGGCCAAAAGGGGGAATTTCTCATTTCTATAATACACCTTATATGGAATTATTTTTAACAACTCTAACCAAAGACCTTCCTCTTGATCTTGCCTGTCTTTGTCAGAGGATTGAGGAGTATCTTTAATGCTTGTTACAAAGCCAGCTTACTAGAGGATACTTGCCTTTTCTTGCTTCTAAAAATATAACACAAAGGGAAACTAAAACAGGGGAAGAACGGTCCTTGAACAAGGGAGACTGCACAGAGGAAGTGACTTTGGGTTGGATGTGGAGTATAGCATGTAGAGAAGGAAATCCCAGGAATAGGGAAGTATAAATACATGGGAGTTTGAAAGGACAAGGAGCATTTTAGGAATAGCAGTTAAGTAATAGTAGTCAGCAGACAGTGAGAGTGGTACAAAGGAATTACAAGTATCAGCACCCGTATATCTAGGCTAAGTAGTCTGGACTGCACCAGGTGAATAACCAGGTTTGCATTTATAAGGGTATTGGTAGGGACACGGGAGAAGGACCAGAGCAGACAGCACCTCCATGGGCAGTCACTCAGGAGGCTGGCACAGTTTGTTAGATGAGGACAGCTACAAAGGGAGGTGGGCAGGGTATAAACTGATGAGGCAGAGTCATAGTTGGAAAAACCCACTACTCAGGTTACAGAGAACAGTCAGGTGTGGGAGAATAATCAAGTAAGGGGCAAGTGTAGATTCCGTTTCTTGGGCAGTTTGACGGTAAAGGGGAGAAAGGAAATAGTGTGGTGGCTTGAAGCAAAAACTGACTTGGAAAGGGTTTCTTTTATTGTTTCTATTTTCAGGACAGGAGATTTTAGATTTGAGCGTGTTGATAGGAAAAACAGAGCAAGTAGGGAGAAGCTGAAGATGAGAGAGTAGAGAAGTCAGAGTCCTCGAAGGCAGAAGCAACAGAATAGGTTCACTTTGAGAAGGGGCGGGGACACCACTTACTCTGAAGAAATGGTAGCTGATCCAGGGGTGAAAAAAAAGTGGGAGAGCAGGAAGTAAGGAAGTTTAAGCCTGATAAACATATTCTTCTTTGAAGTAGGAAATTAGGACACCTATGAAAACCCAGTAGCTTAACTGGATGAAGAAGTTAAAGAATGTGAGAAAGATTTGGAAAGCTCATGAAATAAAATAGGGGCTACAAAGAGGCAAGAAAAAGGACCCCTGAGCAGAGTTTAACACTACTTATGAAATACCGTAAATGATATTTTAAATTAAAAAATGAAAATCTTTTCAATAGTTTCTCCATATTGAGCTTTTGAAATTTATGATCCAAAGTTGACAGAGGAATGATACGTCTCCTAACACACGGAGAGGGGAGGGTGAAGACAAGGATGTTGATATTTCTACCATGAAATGGATATTCATGTTCTCCTATTAAATTTCGGGGCAAAATGTCATGAATTTGATACCCAATAGTAAAGCAGGTGAAAAGCCAGAATTTTGGCAGCATTTTCTTGGTGCAAATCCTTGTATGTTCTGTTCCAAAATAACAAACTAACAGTTGCAATAGTCTTTTTAATTAAAGCACTAAAACAAGATTTTTGGGAACAGTATGAGTCAGATCACACTTATTTTTAGAAATGGAATTCAGAAAATAATGATGATAATACACAGTCAGGTAGAGTAGGAGATGGGGAAATTTAGTAAAGTGGATTGGTAGAGGACACTGAATCCTGGGATCAGGTTTTAATTAGCTCTAATAGGCTACTGGGAGGCATTATAATATAGAAGTGAAATTGACGGAATTAACACCATGCTTGAGAAACATGGAGACTAACAGAGATGTGACTAAGGAGAGAGGGTTATATATTTAAGAATGAGTGTAAGGAGGGAAGCTGAGCATTTATAGGGTCAAAAAAGTAGTTTCTTTGCAGTAGATACACTAATACAGGTACTTACGGTGAGCAGCTGCCTACTGTTCTGCATGTCTAGTTGGAAGGCACGTTGCCCACATTGGTTCTAGCAGAGTTATCCACAGGGTTCCTATAGAGCAGTAGTTCTTAACCTTCCTAATGCCATGACCCTTTAATACAGTTGTGGTGACCCCCAAGCATAAAATTATTTTCATTACTACTTCATAAGTATAATTTTGCTACTGTTATGAATCGTAATGTAAATATCTGATATGCAGGATGTACTTAGGCAACCCCTGTGAAAGGATCATTCAACCCCCAAAGGGGTCACAACCCACAGGTTGAGAACCACTGCTGTAGAGCTTTCTGGGCCTATTTGAGGATTAAACAGGGATGTGAAACACTCCAAAGAAACCTTCTTTGGGTCAAAGAGAACCTATAATAGATATCATAATAATGGGTATATAGCCAGATCACTTAAGTGCATTTATTTAAATTCAATTTATCTTTCCCTCATCAAGAGGTTCAGTTTTAGTGGAATGGAAAAGATAGTAGGTTCGGTGCTCATAGCACAGTGGTTACGGCACCAGCCACATACACCAAAGTTGGCAGGTTCGAACCTGGCCCGGGCCTGCTAAACAACAATTGCAACAAAAAAATAGCTGGGCATAGTGGTGGGCGTCTGTAGTCCCAGCTACTTGGGAGGCTGAGGCAAGAGAGTCGCTTGAGCCTAGGAGTTTGAGGTTGCTGTGAGCTGTGACACTACAACACTCTACAGAGGGGAACATAGTGAGACTCTTGTAATTGATGAGAGTTGTGTAGGTAACATGTAGAAGAGCTAGGATTAGGACTGAGGCAGTCTGAGTCTAGGGCCTGTGGCCTCAGTGAGCCTAAGCCACATGCCACTAATTTATAATTGATACATACTTTGTACATATCTGGCATGCATTTATTTGTTTGTTTATAGAGACAGGGTCTCAGTCTGTTGCTGAGGTTGGAGTGCAGTGGTATGATCTTGGTTCACCCCATTAGATTCCTGGGCTCAAGAAAGCTTCAGACATGTGCCAGGTACGATTGACCAGGCTAATAATAAATTCCTGGCCTTAAGCAATCCTCCTGCCCCAGTCTCCTAAAGTGTTGGGATTATAGGTGTGAGCCACTGTGCCTAGCCTATTTTTTATTTTTTTGAAATGCCATGTAACGATGACTTCTAATGTGCTACTCTGGGGGTTATTGTTCTCAGCACCATGTGTTTTTGTTCTTATAAAGAAGTAGTGAATGAGTGAGTGTCCCTTGTTGTAATCAAGCTTTTTTGTTCCCTGATAGCCTAAGGACTCTCTTGCTAGCCTCTTTCCAAATACCCAAACGAAAATAACAAATGAATGCAACTCTGGATCTGAAAGTTCTAAACACACTGTAAATGATCAATTATTTCAGTAGTCTGGTGATAGAAACCTGGTTTAGTGTGGGCCCACAGCCTCCAGGCTTGCTTAACTGCTCCAAGCCCTCTACCCCCTACTATACATTATTCCCTCTGGGTCTTTGCTTTTGCTCTTTCCTTAACTAAAGGACCTTCTCTGCCTTATCTTTCCAGGCTCAGCTCAAATGCCATTCTGTGAGTGGATGAGCTAAGTAAGAAAATAAAGAAATAAGGGCCCACAAAGGCCTTGGAGTTTCACAGCTGTTAGTAAGTGGCAGAATGGACAATAACAATAAAGACAGAAAGCAGGGGTGATCAGAAACATGAAGGAAGAATATGGGAATCTCTGCAGACAAGAGAAAAATGGTCATACATTTTCTGTTCTCTAGGTTATAGTAAAGCAGCATCAAAATACAGAAAACCAAATGGACTGGGTGTCAAAATAACTGTATTCTACTTCCTTTGTGTGAGGCCTTAGATCAGCCACATAATTTTTCCTGGCTTGAGTTGGACTTGATATTTATTTATTTATTATTATTATTGTGTAGAGACAGTCTCACTTTATCACCCTCGATAGAGTGCTGTGGCATCACAGCTCACAGCAACCTCCAACTCCTGGGCTTAAGTGATTCTCTTGCCTCAGCCTCCCGAGTAGCTGAGACTACAGGCACCTGCCACAGCTAGTTTTTGGTTGCAGTTTGGCCAGGGCCAGGTTTGAACCCGCCACCCTCGGTATCTGGGGCTGGCGCCCTACCCACTGAGCCACAGGTGCCACCTGGTGTTTATTTATTTTTGAGACAGAGTTTCAATGTCACCCTCAGTAAAGTACATGATGTCACAGCTCACAGCAACCTTAAACTTTTGAGCTTAAGTGATTCTCTAACCTCAGCCTTCCAAGTAGCTGGGACTATAGGTGCCCACCACAACTCTGGCTATTTTTTGGTTATAGTTGTCACCCTTGTTTGGCAGGCCTAGGCTAGGTTTGAATGTGTCTGCTCTGGTGTATGTGGCTGGTACCCTAGCTGCTGAGCTACAGGCGCCAAGCCTGGACTTGATATTTATTTTTGTTTATTTATTGACAGAGTGTTCCTCTGCTGCTTTCAGTGGAGTGTTGTGGTGTCATAGCTCACAGCAACCTTAAACTCTTGAGGTTGAGCGATTTTCTTACTTCAGCCTCCTGAGGAGGTGGGACCTACAGGCACCTGCCACAATGCCTGGCTAGTTTTTCTATTTTTAGTAGAGATGGGGTCTCAGGCTGGTCTCAAACTCCTGAGCTCAAGCAAATCCACCTGCCTTGGCCTCTCAGAGTGCTAGGATTACTGGCATGAGCCACTGCGCCTGGACCCCAGACTCGATTTTTAAAATCCTTTTAACTCAAACCTTTCTTCATGCTTATACCATGAAGCTATTTATTGATTTCTGAACAAGAATCGAATGAAATAGGTGTTTAATGAAAAAATCATAAATTTGGTTTCTTTCAATGTGGACTTGTTCTCAGATCTCAATTAAATCAAATCTAACTACCAGCAAAGGAACAGATTTACTAAATCAACAAAGTTTTGCTACATAGAATTGAATTTTTAGTACAGCAACAAATTTAGATTTGACATTATTGCTTTCCTCAGCTAAGTCTAAATCATAGCCAGAGGTACAGATTGTCTAAACTAGACAAAAAATTAAGCCCAGGGACTGGCAATTATTTATTTTTCTTTTTTCTTTTTTGCTGGGGCTGGGTTTGAACCCACAACCTCTGGTATATGGGGCCAGCAGAGTTGGCCACGGAAGTTGCCCCGGGACTGGTAATTATTTAACTAGGAGTAAGGAGTAAACAGTATGGGATTGGTAGAGAACACAAGTATTTTATCAAAAACTTACTTTATAAGTTCTTTCCAGTAAATTCAGTTTACAATTGAGTAAATTGTGGTCTGAATCATGGCATTGGCCATAAACATTCTTAGCACACAAAATAAACCAAAGTCTGACTTCTGATGCCCTACTTCTGGTTTCCCACAGGAGATGCTGAACATAAGCCGTATATCTGTGGGGATGCAGATTCTGCCTCCACTGTTTTGGATGGGACCGAAGACTACCTCATTCTGGCCTGTGATGGCTTCTATGATACTGTAAACCCTGACGAGGCAGTGAAAGTTGTGTCTGACCACTTGAAAGAGAATAACGGAGACAGCAGCATGGTTGCCCACAAATTAGTGGCATCAGCTCGTGATGCTGGGTCAAGTGATAATATCACTGTTATTGTGGTTTTCCTAAGGGACATGAACAAAGCTGTAAATGTTAGTGAGGAATCAGATTGGACAGAGAACTCTTTTCAAGGAGGGCAAGAAGATGGTGGGGATGATAAGGAGAATCATGGAGAGTGCAAACGCCCTTGGCCTCAGCATCAGTGCTCAGCACCAGCCGATCTAGGCTATGATGGGCGCGTGGATTCATTCACTGATAGAACTAGCCTGAACCCAGGGTCCCAAATCAACGTGCTGGAAGAACCAGGCTACCTAGATCTTACACAAATAGAAGCAAGCAAACCTCACAGTGCCCAGTTTTTGCCACCAGTTGAGATGTTTTATCCTGGTACACCAAAGAAAGCAAATCTTACTAATGAGCTAATAATGGAGAAAAAATCAGTTCAATCATCATTGCCTCAGTGGAGTGGTGCTGCAGAGTTTCCCGCTTCTTTCAATTTGGGTTCAACAGGGCAGCAGACACACAGAATGGAGAGCTTGTCTCCTGTCTGTCCTGGGTTGGAAAATGAACAGTTCAAATCCCTGGGAAACAGAGTTTCTAGATTGTCTCATTTACGCCACCACTACTCAAAGAGGCGGCATGGATTCAGGTTTAATCCAAAGTTTTATTCATGTCTCTCTGCTCAAGAGCCTTCCCACAAAACAGGCCCTAGCCTATCCTCACTTATTCAAAGTGGGAAGAGAAATAGAATGTTAAGTTCTCTGTTATGGAGGCAAAATAGTTGGAAAGGGCACAGTGAAAACAAGAGGCAGCTCAGTAAGAGTCATGAAATTCCATACCCAGATCTTAGCTGGAGCTATAAAATGTAACAGTTTTTCTTTAAAGTAGGCTAGCTAGCTCTCCCCCAATAAAAACACCACTGTCAGAGTAGAAACAAGGTAGACATTTCTAAAACATATGTGCTTCATCATGAATCCATGAACGGCTCAACTCTTAAATGTAAATATATCTCTAGGAAACTCTAAAGTACAGTGTTTTCAATCTAAAAAAAAAAAAGTATTGGCATTTTCACTTGCAAAATTATAGAACTGGTTCCTGTGATGTGTCTCCACCCCTACATCCAATCCCCTCCGCACCATCCCTTCACATCACTAGTGGAAGGTTGCAAGTTAGTTATGTCCGGTTATATAGTGTTGAAATCTCAACAAAGTTGAAATCTGGTCTGATGTGCCTAATATCTATGGAAAATTTAATGCAAAATTCAGTTAGGAAATGTCCCTTAAAATTCTGGGGACTATGAGGAAACATCCCTTCCCCCCATTTGGGGGTAGGCAAAAGACTAAAAGCCATATGGATTTTAACTGGTAGCAATGAAAGTAGAAAAGTAATGTAAAAGTGTCATCTTCCCAGACTTGTGAGATGGTTTACAGTCAAAAAGATTTAGTGATTTTTTTTTCTGTAGAACAGACTGAACATTTTTTGAATTAAATATTTCGTAGGGTGTAGTTATCTGGGGGTTTCATAACCCGTTATGGTGCTTTTGGTGGAATTTTTGTTAGCATTTTAGAAGACTGGTTTTAATCTATGATGCTAATATGTTTTTCACTGTACCTTCATCTCAGGAATAGAACTAGTTTAATGGAGATGATGTCAGGTACAAATATACTAGAATTAAAATGCCATTTAAAAAGAAAACCAAATAGCATTTCTATATTTTTGCCTTTATTTTTTAGTTCAGACAGCAAAGGCAACTATTACTATAAAATAAAATGTGGTGTTGGAGACTGAAAATTGCTAGTTTCAACTCCTTTAAAATTGTTTCCCCCAAGGGAATAAATTGGTATGAAGGAGGCTGAAAGAATTGCCTAAAGTGAGCCCAGAGGCCAAGTGTGAAGTAGAACGCAGGTGACTGAGAGCCAGGTCTGTGTAATTATAATTGGAGGATGCACCAGTAATTATAATTGGAGGATGCACTGTTACATGCAGCTTTTGACTGCCGATATAGTTACTCTTAAAATATATCTACTTTTGCCATTTCTGCAGTTTCAAGCTAGAAGCATATCTTTAAGGACAATAAATAATCAGATTCATTCAGTGAAGCAGCCTCTGATTCTCTGAGAATCAAGAATGTCTTGGTGTTATCCGTCCTTATCAACTGTGGACAAGAATAGCCCATTGCAGTGATCACTCATTCTGTCAGAATACACAAATGCTCTTGCTGAGAAATGTCCATTGCCTAATGGTATTTTTACATGATGATACAATTACTTTATGTTCCCTAGTCTCATAATGGAGGACTAAAATTCCTGAATTTTAAAGAAATAGAGGACTGTAGCATATTTTGAGTGCCAGTTTAGCTATAAAAAATAACAGCTTCATTTTAACTGTGATCAGATTGTTAATCTACACATTTTATTTTTAAAAATTTGGATGTAAGTAGAGATTTTTCAAGTATTTGTTTTCTCTTGATTTTGAAGTCAATTCTTTTCTCAAGTCTGTGACACATAGTTGAAAAGAGTGAGTGAACATGGCTCCAACTACATAACTAAAATCTTCCATCGTTTGACGCTTTGCCCCCATACATGGACCTCACTTGTATATGTCATTTTCTGAAGCCTAGATCTTGTTAATAACCCATCAGATGCAGTGTTGGTTCCAAATCAAATTATCCTACGAAAACAAGAAAACAGAGGCAGCAGAATATTGGTACACATTATAGTCCAAAGTGCTTGGCTAAGTAAAACAAACTTTAAAAAAATTTCTATAGTCTATTGGTAATGTTTTTGATCAGAGTAAAGAAGGAAAAAGCTATAAGTGATAGGCCTTTTCAGTGTGGAAAAAATGGCTGGATGAAACTGGGACAAACACAGACCCATCTTTAAGGGTCTGGATTTTGTAGTCTGATTACACAGCAGTGTTAACTCCATTTCTCATGCCATTACCTCTAAAAAATAAAGCAAAGTAGTTCTAGTGTGATCGTTATAATCCAATATTGTAAAAATAGTTACTATTCATTTGTTTACAACATGCATATTTATAGAGTAGTTAGGTACCATTTGTAAGGTAAGTCCTTTAAAATTCTAAAGTAGTGGTTATTGGTTTGACACATGCTGCTCTCAGTTCTATAAACTAGATAAAAAGCAGTGCTTTGTGAAATGCAGTGTTATATCTTAATGCCACTGGCGATAGAAAGTAGTTCCCTTCAGTTTAAATCCTGTGCCCTTATTTGCTGCTTGCTGAAGTAAGCAATAAGTAACCCTCTAACTAATGGTATCTACACACTTCTGTAACTTGTATTTAATGATGGTGTATCTGGTGATTGTAAAAATATTAGACAGATATAAAAGTATCTATATCTATATATTAACTGTTAATGCTGAGGTATAATCTGTGAATTATGTGTTTTGTACTTTTATTCATTGTGTAATTTAGTGGTGATGAGAGTTCTATACTCAGTCCCTAAAAAGTGACAGTATCCCTTTTTCAGTCTAACATCTGCATCAATTTGTTTGCCTGCTAAACAAGTTTTGTTAGAATAGGAATAGTAAAACAAATATAAACAAGAGAGTATAGTATTGGTAGGGAAACAGACTTCCAGTCACCAGCTGAAGTCATTACAAACTCCTTGTACATTCACTGTGAGTTTCAAAGGGAGTCAATCCCCGATTTAAAGGTTTCCTTTGTTCATTTTCTAGATGTGTACTTTTGCAGGGTATCTGAGGTTAGTCTACATCACAGCATCAAACACTGGGGCATTTAATCCCATTAGGTCTGACTAAAAAGGATGGGTAGAAACACATTTATGTATATACCTTTCTTTACCTAGAAGTGCCATCCATTGTCCTTGAATTAATAAGATTAAAGTTACTGTTGCACTTAATTTAGGAGGCTTCTTGAAAGTAACACCTTTTCCAAGGGCAATGTCAATGTCAACACTAAGTCTAATTCTGACCACATTTATAGTGGTAGTGTCAACACTGCATTTTCATGGCAACCACACTCCATCGTTGGAACACTGTGCCAGTAAGAAGTACACCATCCAGTGGGCAGATAAAAATGACTCAGAGAAGTTTGTTGTTTACAGATCAAATTGCTGTGGTTCAAGTACTTCCTTCCCCCATCCAAGTCTTCCTGAGGCTTTGTTTTTAGAACTGATTTATTCACTCAGTGAGCATTTTCACCTAAGCAAATCCATAAAAGGGGATACTATAGTTTTGTTCACAACTGAATTTGAGACAAATTTTCTTCGGATCGTAAATATGCAGAAGAATATTTTCACATGTGAAAATCATGTGACATTAAATGACAAATACTCTTCTGTTTTGCCTTGCAAATAGCTTAAACATCTCTTACAAGATACCGCCAGTATTATAACACAACTCTTTTCCAAACAAATAGTACTGTGTTAAAACATAATTGTTACTTCCTCTAGCAACATTTTATCCACTTTGAAGACTATTTATTGTACCTATTAGAAAACAGGAAATGGGACAGGGAACTCCACATGGACACAGCAGTTGTTTTTGAAAAGGAAATTACTCTAATAAACTTTGATGTATTTGATAATCCACAGATACATCATTGTGAAAACTCTTACTCTAGGTGCTCTCTGGTGAGGCAGGCTTTGTTCTCTTGGTCATGACATTTCTCTGCAAAGAATTCTCTATGGAGTGAAACAAATGAAGTGAATAATTTCTTACCAAGTACATTTATCAATTTATAAACCTGCTCTCTACAGCTCACTTTTGAGTTTGGTTGTAATCATGAGTGATCCTTCATATTTTATTAAAACTGTTCATACAGGTAAGGAGTATGTTGAAATTTTGCCAATTATCTTAATAAAACCTAACAATTTTAAAACCATTAAGTCATTTGTCTTTTTATTTAAAGGAAAGTTATTCAGTGTTTAAATTTGGACAGATTCCCTCAGAACTGGGGAAAAAAACAAAAAACCAAACCACCCTGGGATGGTAATTTTCTTAAGCTTGGAACATTTAAAAAAGAAAATTTGCAAGTGCTTCCTTAATATTAGTTTCCCCCAGAAGACACCTTGTACATGTTTCCCCCCTTCATTTAAGCTGGGGGGAGAGGAAGACAGGAATGAGAATCCTAAAAGAGAAGAGGAACAGGACCTACCATGGGAAAAGGGTGACTCCACAAATCTCCAGACGACTTCATTCTGACAACTTATCCAACCACAAGTTTTTCTCTTTCACTAAGGCCTTCTTCCCCTTTAGGAAATAATCGGGTGAGTTGTGGTTGCAAGTCTTTCTGGAGGATTATGGGATAAGATAAGAGACAGAAGGGACAATGTGAAAGACAGAGTGAAGCCTAACGAGCAAGACATCTATCTAAAGGGATGGAGTTGTTACGAGAAAGATCATGAGATCTACTGAGGAAGGAAAGAGAAACTTAATTTTTCTGCAAAAGACAATGTATGACCTTGGGAAAGCCAAAAGTACATTCTGGAGAAAGTAGGTAAAAAGCCGGCCTTTATGCCTTGCAGGCTTTAACATACATTTAGCAAGGGGTGGGGAGTCTTATCAATATTTGCGAGAAAGACAGAATGTGTGCACAGTGATATGTGCGTAACACACCCCTTTTTTTATTTTTGGGTTGACTTAACATTAAAATGAGGTGGAGGCCAGGCACAGTGGCTCAAGCCTGTAATCCTAGCACTCTGGGAGGCCATGGCAGGTAGATCACCCGAGCTGAGAAGTTCAAGACCAACCTGATCAAGAGTGAGATTTGGTCTCTACTAAAAATAGAAAAAATCAGCTGGGCATTGTGGTGGGTGCCTGTAGTCCCAGCTACCTGGAGAAACTGAGGCAAGAGGACCTCTGGAGCCCAAGAGTTTGATGTTGCTGGAAGCTATGACCCTATGGCACTCTGAGTAAGGTGACATAGTGAAACTCTGGCTCCAAGAAAAAAGGGGGGTGGAGGGAGAAGGCAGAATTCAGTTCTTTACTTCAAGTCTTTTACAGGACTCCAAGAGCCTGCCAAAACTTTTGAGTCTGCAGTGTGAGACTGAAATCAAGTCTCTTGTTCAATCAAACAGGTAGTTGTAGCTAGTGGAACTCGGTGGGAGATGGGTAGGGATATCGGTCAATGCCTGGGAGTTTGAGAGCTGCAATTATTTCATTTTGTTTATCTCTAGGGCCAGTGCTTGTTCAGCTACTAGATAGCTAGAGAAAAAGAAAAAAAACTTGTGGCATTTAGAACAGGTAAGGGTAGGAGTGCACAATTTAACCCTTTTCTGGCATGGCCTTAGGTCTTGTTTATAGTGAGATCCTGTCTCTAAATAAATAGTAAGTTACTGTCACATAGTTAATAACAGTCTTCAATCTTCAACTCCTAATGGCTAAATTCATTCATTACTTAGCATGACTGTATATAGAACCCAAAGAAGCAAGAATTTAGAAAAAAAAAATTTCTGAAAGGATGATGTACTTGAAGGGCTTTGCTAAAGTGGGAAATGACAGAAAAAGAACATTTTCATTAAGTGTTATTACACTTGGAGAAAAACCCTAAAACATAGTATTACTTAGTTCAAAGTAGCACATGACAAGACGTAAGTGAACCACCAGGTACAGTAAAATCATTTGACCTTGATAGAAATTTACCCGTCACCAAGTTATTAGAGAAGATTGTCTGCATTGGTAAGGTGTTTGATCATTTCCTTTGATGACAAACTTGCCACCTGTCATCTTAACAGCAATTGGTAAAGAACCTCCTGATACTGCACTTTAGGAAACCTACCTTTGCTTGGCCTGTGTATAACACCACTTCAAACAAATCAGGTCCTTTTCTGAGACTGAAAATATTGTTCAGTGAGAAAGCACTCCTCCCTGGGCAGCTGGGTTTAGCATGCCTCTTAGGCTTAGCTGCCCCAGTCACGAAACCTCCAGATGAGAAGAGCCCCGTCCTCATGGTGCAAGCAGGGGCCCTCACACATTTGATTAAACTTACACAGTTTCTATTTGATTTTTCTGGGCCTGCTTTAGGATAGACCAGGGAAACAAATGTGAAAAATTGTCAGGGATGCGGATA
Organism: Loris lydekkerianus; assembly: GCA_963574355.1. NCBI lineage: Eukaryota > Metazoa > Chordata > Mammalia > Primates > Lorisidae > Loris > Loris lydekkerianus. The sequence continues at coordinate 6,816 of CAUYPK010087856.1, read as the reverse complement.
CTTAGGGAGAAAACATCTCTCCAAATGAGTACATGGAGTTTAACCAAAGATGAAAAGTTGTCCCTGCTAGTCATATTACAGTGGTTGATAATACAGCTGGAGCATTAGGGCTGGCCCATTAATTAACACAGAGTTGATATAGGCTCACCAGGTCAAATAAAACTGAACAGAAAGTAAGCCTATGGAGCAGACTTTCCCATCGGGACACATTGAGGGACCTGCAGGATTCAGGCGAGGACTCTGGCTAGGCAAAGCTCTGCAGAACATGAATGGAAATTAAGATTCCCTGTCAATGTGTCAGCCAGAGAAAAGAGTATTTAGAAATAGAAATAGAGCAGCCCAAACTATGGCATGGCTAATGTTACCATTGGCTTCTAAGCATTCCTAGGCATAGTTTTAAAACTTCTATAAATCTACACTATGAAGGCATGGATTGGTTCATGTGGGAACCAGATGTAGAATATGGAGAAATCTAAAAACATCACCATGTACTGACTAAAGTGAACATGCAAAAAGGAAAATAGCTCTTTAGAGTTTTCCTTTTTCTTTAAAAAATTTTATTTAACCTGGAAACAGATTAAAGTTGCCCTGAATATCTGCTTGAAGTTTTCTATTTTACAAATTTCTACATTTTTATCACCTTTATAATTTAAAAATAAAATTTCAGATAAAACATTTTAAATGGCTTGTTGTTTTTTGAGTTGTGGATTTAAAATTAGATTCATGTTAAATTCAACAAAATGTACTTTGCTTATTTAAAAAAAAAAAAAAAAAAAGCCAGCATTTCCAGCTTCCACTCTGGGATGTGGAGTTGGGAACATTGCTCTCATTCTTACAATGAAAAAGATCCAGATTGACTACAAATTAAGACTTTTCCCAAATACATTTGGAAAGCTGAAGTTGCAGATGAACCTAATGGCTCCAAATTGAGAGAGGGGTGGGTGCCTGTAGGAGACATGTCCACTATTCTATGTTGGCTGTGAGGAGACACTGGACAGAAGAGTTCAGGTAAAGTGAAGGCAGAATACAGGCTGCAGCCCAGTGAAGGCCTACCATGTGCTCACAGTAAAGTGTTAACTGTGGTGCAGACCCAGGAGAGGTATACAGCAGCCCTGGGGGAGGGGTCAAGGAACTCATGGGACTCTCCCCTGTCTCCTCTATAGAACGGGATATTATTCTATGGGGGGAAAGGTCCATAAATCCTGCTGCCCTCAGGATGCTGGTAGTCACTGCCACAAAGGAAGAAAAGTCCCAACCCTGGGGAAGGGGCAAGTAAAGTGAGCACCCCCTCCACCACAGTGCCGAAAACTGTACCTTAATCCAAGAATAACATCCCTTCCTAGCCAACAGTCAAGCTTCAAATAACAGATATTTCTAGAAGGAGGACAAGTGAGCAAGAAAAGCACATGGAGACCCTCACTGAGGCACAGCACAGCGTCAGAACCCAACCCCAATCAGAAATACCAAGTTTGCCTACAGGAACCGAAGCCACTAAGGTCAGTCATACTATAGCAAAGCAAACCTTGAACTAAGCACATCTTCATCACTGACTAATTTAATCCTTCAGTGAAAGTCTCAGCAGCAGGAAAGGCCTGCCCATTTGCAAGCACAGAAACTATATCCAATTATCTACTGTCCTACATGAGATGTGTTGCTTTTAACAAAATACGGAGGGATATGAAGAGGTTAAGTAAAAACACACTCTGAAGTGATGAAGCAATTATCATAATCAGACTCAGATATGATAGATTTTGAAACAGAGAATTTTTTAAAACTATGGTTACTACAGCTAAAAAAAAAAAAAAAAAAATAGTGGACAACATGAATGATCATACGGGCAATCTCAGCAATGGTGAAGACTATGCTAGGAAGGTCAGGTGTGAACAGAGATGGTCAGTGTCTTCAGTCAGCTATCAGTAGATGCTACACTGCTGAAGAATCAGTAAACCTGAAAATAAGTTAACAAAATTACCCTAATTGAAATACAACAGGGGGGCGGCGCCTGTGGCTCAGTCGGTAAGGCACTGGCCCTATATACCGAGGGTGGCGGGTTCAAACCCGGCCCTGGCCCAAAAACAACAACAACAACAAAAAAAAAAAAAAAAAGAAAGAAAGAACTACAACAGGAGAAAAGTGAAGAAAAACAAACAAAAACAAAACCAGCCCAAAACAGAACATCCAACAGCTGTGGGACTTGTTGATGCAATACACGCACAGGACAACTGGAGCCTACAAGGACAAGTGGAAGACAACAGGCAGAAGGCGTCTCTGAAGAAGTAATGGCTGGGTTTTTTTCAAAAACATGAAACAACAGACACAGAAGGTACAAGAACACTAAGTAGGATAAATACCCCAAACACCACACCTACGAAAAAGAAACCACCTTCCAGACTGTTAAATAGATAACACTAACACTACACAAGCTTTCCCAGAAGAGAGAACATTCATTTTGTGAGGTCAGCATTACTCTGACATCAAATCAGATGAAACAGAACAATAAAATTATGTATCAATACCCCTTCTGAATATAGATGCAAAAATTCCCAGCAAAATATCAGCAAAACAGAGGCAGGTGCCTGTGGCTCAGTGGCTAGGGCACTGGCCCCATATACTGAGGGTGGTGGGTTCAAACCCAGCCCCAGCCAAAATATCAGCAAAACAAATACCATAACACACCTATCAGGATGGCTAAAATAAAAACTACTAACAGTACCAAGTGTTTGTGAGGCAAAACTAGAACTCTCACATGTTGAGGTGATATGCAAAATGACATTACCACTCAAGGAAATTTGGCAGCTTCTTACCAAGTTAAGAATATACTTCCTATGTGACTCAGTACAATGAGTCCCAATACCAACTACCTACAGATAGGCCAAGCTTCCCAGAGTAAGGACAAAGTCCTCCACAAGACTGCCCGCACATCAGACACCAGCTCCACATCCAGGGGTCCTGAGACCCACCCTACTTTTGATCACCTGGCTACAAATTTGGGGGCTCCTACTTCCCACTTAAGGTTGATAATCTGCTAGAATGACCCACAGAACTCAGGAAAGCACTTTACTTATGACCAGTTTTATTATGACAAATATGAACCAGATAAAAGGAGAGACACATAGGTGAGGTCAGGAAAGGTCCCAAATGTAAAGGTTCCTTGTCTTTAAGACAAGTTACCTTCCCGACACATTGATATACATCAGTACAGAGTGCTGCCAACCAGGGGAGCTCATTCAAACTTCAGTATCCAGAGTTTTTATTGGAATTTCACTATGTAGGCACGACTGAATCATTGGCAATAAGGCTGAACTCAACTGAGTTATCATGTAGGTCAGAGCCTCAACCATCTAATCACATGGCTGGCTTTTCTGGAATGGCCAGCCTCCATCCTGAGCTGTCTTGTTAGCATAAACTAGAGAGCCCACCATAAATAACTCCTATCACTTGGGAAACAGCAAGGATTTAGAGGGGACTTCCCAAGAATTGGGGACAAAGGTCAGATAATTCTATATTACACACCCAGCAATCCTACTCCTAGATGTATAATACCCTAGAGAAAAAAAGCTTATGTGGACATAAAAATGTTGATAAGGTTCATAATTACCCTAAAATATAAACAACTCAAATATCCTTCAATAGGTAAGTAAAAAGTCAGTAATATATTCACACAATGTAATATCCAGCAATAAAAAGGAATGAAATATCAAGCCACAATGATAGATAAAACTTAATCACATGTTGCTAAGCAGAAAGTTATAAATTCTGATTCTATACGACGCTCTAGAAAAAGGAAAACTAAAAGGACAGAGAACAGATCAGTGGTAGCCAGGAGCTGCTGGAGATAAGAGGCAGGTGTTTACCTATACAGGGCCAGCACAAGAGAATTTAGGGATGACTGAAATGTTCTATGTAGTATCATGGTGGTGGATGAGTGACATTTGTCACAATACCCAGAACTATATACCAGAGAGACTGAATTTTAATGTTTGTAAATTTAAAAAAATCAACCAGGATATGTGGGGGAGGACAGAATGTAGACTACAACAGATGAATCTTAACGGTATTACAAATGAACTACATCACAGTGAAGGGGACAGGAAAGAAACTAACATAATTTTGGATCAAAGGACCTAAATAACTTTGAGAAAGTATTTTGACATAATACTCAAAAGAAAAAGACAAAAAGAGCTGAAAAGAGTCACTATATTCAAATATAGTTTCTTACAAAGGTATAGAAGACAACAGTTCTGAAATTACTTGGTTTGTATATTAGGGTTTAACAAGTAAGTTTCTGTAGCTGATGACGGTCAGGCTTCTCACTGTTGAAGAAAGACATAAATAAGAGTGAAAGCTAGAACGGGACAGGGGAAGCTGAACCGCTAGCAACATAGGCTTATACCTTTTCTTTACCAAAAAAAAAAGCTTTACACAGATATATACAGAAATATATAAAAATAGCTATATTTGCATTAGTAAATAGAGCTCTATATCCTGTGTTCCACATCAGTGAATTGAAACAGATTGAAAATATTTTTTAAAAACCCAATAAAAATACGATCAACTACAATATAACAATTACTTACATAGCATTACTTATACTGGATTTAGGATTCTAAGTAATCTAAAGATGATTCAAAGTAGGAGAGTATGTACCTAGGTTATATTCAAAATTTGAATTTATTTCCCATACAGTCAACACCTTCTCTGCATTGAACTTTAAAGCAACGAAGTAAAATAAAATGCCCCAAATGACAAGGTATCAGAAATCCAGATTTAGTTATACTCTATTGGTCTACAAAAGAACCATCATCTGAGTCAAAAAAGAATCCTATAAATCAAAAAATATTCTACACCTAAATACTATTTATTCCTAAATACTATTCTCCAGTAAAAGGAACCATAGTACCTCAAGAAGTAGTTGATTCCATGACCGGGGCAGTGAAAATACAAAATGAACTTGAATAGAAGATGAAATTGGAGTTATGTCGGGGTGTCAAAAAGTAAAGAAATGGTTAAAAAACAAACAAGAATGGGACATATCAAAAGGACACAGAGCCAAACTGAAGGAGCTTCCGATGGCCCAAACTGGAACAAACCAAGTACAAAATGATGACAGTATAGGATCATAACTCAAAGAATAAAACAAATGTACATTTCACTAATACATATAAATAAGCAGCTAAATAAAAAAGGTAAATGGGGAAGGGACTTTTCCTTACTGTATTTTAATAAAAAACATAGATATTAGAGAATTAAAAAACTATCATCAGAACACTGCAGTAATAATTGTCATAAAAAGATTCACTACTGGGTGCTAAAATCAATGGGCAAGAATTTAGTAGAAACCAGGTATCTGCACAGTCTCAAAGCATTTACTCCAAATCATTAGTAATATGGAGGGACAAACAGTAAATTTATAGTGGAGAATACTGGCAGACACTCTAACCAAGTAATCAAGGTTAACATCGCCAATAAAAATTATGACCATAATATACTCCGATGAGGGCACAGGGCCTCTACTGCAGCTTCCCCCCAAACACACAGCCCCAATTTCATATAAGCAAGTATGAGACACACCCAAATAGGAGATTTTATAAAACAACTGGTCCTCTTAAAATATATCAAGGTCATGAAAGCAAGGAAAGACCAAGGAACTATCACAGACTGGAAGATAATAAGGAAACATGGTAACAAAATACAATGTGGAATCCTGGCCTGGATCCTGGAACAGAAAAAGAACATTAGTGAAAATAACTGGTGAATTATGAATAAATTCAATAGTTTGGTTAATGGTACTATAACCAAGATTAATTTCTTAGTTTTGATCATTGTTCAATAATCATTTAAGACATCAATGAAAGGAGAAGCTAGCCAAAGTGCATGGGAACTCACTCACAAATTTCAAAAGTCTTACAAATCTAAAATTATCTGAAAATTAAAAGATTCAAAAAACATAGGACAATCTTTACTCTTTTTTTTTTGGGGGGGGGGTTTCTGAGACAGTCTCACTCTGTTACCCCATACTAGAGTACTGTAGTGTGAGCCTAGCTCACAGCAACCTCAGACTCCTGGGTTCAAGCGAGCCTCCTGCCTCGGCCTCCCAAGTAGCTGGGATTATAGATATTTGCCACAATGGCCTGGCTAATTTTTTTTCTATCTTTTAATAGAGACAGGGTCTTGTTCTTGCTCAGCTGGTCTGAACTCCTGAGCTCAAGCAATCCACCCGCCTCAGCCTCCCACAGTGCTAGGATTACAAATGTGAGCCACCATGCCCAGCCTAATCTTTAGGTTTTTAATTACTAGGTATCAGAATGTTGGGTTTGGTTCTAAAGCAGTGAACTGGAAAGGGCACCAGACAAGCAGTTCATTTGATCCCTGCCAGTGGTGTTAAACCTTCAGGGAACCTCAGGTTCCTCTAACCACAGCGGTTCTCAACCTGTGGGTCGCGACCCACATGAACTGTATTAAAGGTTGAGAACCACTGCTCTACCAAATGGGTAGGATACAGTCATCTACCTTGAAGGTTACTGAAAGCTTCAATGACATGGGCTGTCCAGAAGCATTATGTTCATACACAATAAAGCATTAATACCACATCTTTAGGACTATGAGAAAATCCTATCAAGAAGGGATTTTCTAGGAATGAACTTGAGATAAAAACACTCTTAATGCATACTGAAAGGTGGATTAAAGATGGCGGCTGAGTAACAGCTTCCCTGTAACTGGGCTTGGCGAATCTGGGGAGACAAGACTCCAGACATCTCTGGCCGGTGGGACCTGCCTACAATCATCCCTTTGAGGATACAGAGAGCCAGCAAGGGA